>QANT01008452.1:0-28535 GCA_003254885.1 Purshia tridentata | reverse complement strand
GGGAGAAAAATTTCAACTTATGATATCAGTTGATTATGTAGGCTGATGTGTTTACAAAAATTATAGAAAAAATAAAAACATTATATATCAGGTAAAAAAAATTGGTGATTTCTTATTAGGGTTTAAATATCAGCAAAACAATTGACTGATATTATAACTTTTACAATATCAGTCGATTTTAAATCTGATATAAAAGGGGTGATATCTATCAACATTTTTGTTGTAGTGAGCCTATTGGCGGTAGCCCAACAACTGCGATTCTCCGAGCCCCTTCGGCCCACAAACCCTGAAATTAAAGATGTACTCTCCTTTAATTATCACCAATTTACTTAATTAATTAAGCCACTACATTTGTGTACGTTCTTCTTCTAGCACTCTCATTTTAACAATTGAATCAAAAATGCAAGCAATTAATGAACCTATAGTTTGGGTCATGATGGCCAAACCTGCACGAAGTCTTTACAATGTTGGAGCACAAATTGCTGGTATTGGGAGATTGTAAAGGTCGCTCGGCGAACTGGGTGACCAATATAGTTGAGAAAAAAGTCATTCGTACCCGCGCTAATCACGAAAGCCGCATTCTTTATATGATTCTCAGTTCGTTGCTTTCCCATTGCTGCTTCCAGTGTTTTCTTGTACTCTTTAAAATATTCCAATTGTTTTTGCATCGGAATCACATTCTGAAAAAATTTATTCATAGTAAATATTTAGCATGATCGATTACTTTAGTTGTAATTACGCTTTTAATGATTTAACTTGTATATAATAATAGTATGAGAGAGAAAGAGAGAAATATTTACAAAATATTCCGGCGTAAGTGGGTCAAAACCAGATCCTGCGGAGGCAAAGCTGACTCCTGGCATGAGCTCTTCAATGGTGAGATTGGGTTCCAAATAGGGGGGCAGGTACTCTTTGAATCCCAAATATGAAGCTGTAGGTGCCACATTCGAACCCACAATATTACATATATCATCATCAAATATTGCATTTGATGTTCGAATTTATATAGATTTATAAAAAAAATTTTTAAGTTGCAGGCTTTTGCAGAATTTATATATTTTCACAGAATTTTACATATTTTACAGAATCTATAGAAATCCTTATAAATCTGTAGATAATAGGTCAGATTTATAATGACTTTGAAATACACATAAAAGTCTTCCAAAGTCTTTAGAAATCTATCATTAAATGAAGTCTATAAAAGTCTATGACTTTTTTAATACACATAGATTTTTACCACATGACTTTTATAGACTCTTTAACATTCTTAATTGAATACATATAGATTTTTACGAATTTTTTTAAAGTTTTTAAAAGTCTTAATTAAATACCACATGCCTTTTAAACTCCACAAAAATTTTTTAAAATCCATATACAATACACCCCACTAAATTGAAATATTTACCCAAATAATCAGTGACGAGTCGGCCATCAGTGAACCTTCCAGTAGGTCTGTGGTTGAGAAAGTCTCTTCCATAGGGTGAAAAATTGCTCCTGAAAACCGTCTTCACGACGTTATTGTTTCCGGGGTCGACTGTGGAATCTCCGAACACCAGAATGGCTGAAATCGTAATGTTCGAACCTCTTTCTTTGGTTACAGCTGCTTCAGCTTTGGGATTAGTGATGAACAACCATAACATAATATAATAATAAACAAAATGAAGCAGCACAAGGACATGTTTTAATTTATTACAAAACAATCCCATTGTAACAGACAAAGCTGATGATCGATTGGCTGAATCACAATGGAATTAATTCGATCTTATATATAGCTCTTGTACGTAGTTAGGTTACGTACTAGTTCAATTTTGAAGGTACAAAAGTAATCATTTAATTAATCAATACCCCTATTACTACTAGTGTAGGCAAGTATTAATTCTTGGCGCGGCTCCGTACCAAACCTTTCTTTATTATAATATAAAGTTTCTCAACTAATTAACTAATTAACTAATTTTCCAAGCAAACAAAGCTTGATAAGTTAGGTTTTAACACTATATAAAGAGTTCCTCAATTTGATGCTTTTACTTTCTGCTTGATAATTCGATTAATTAATTATTACGGCTTTTGTAATTGTTGTAGAGTAGGGCCATGGGGTACTTCCTCCATACGGAAAGTGTTTCTTTCTTGGTTTAAAGTTAAAGTTTAGTAGCCTACAATATTAATTGCAGGGTATGAAAAATGTTTTATCATTACATGGAGGGTTTTGTAGTAACCGATATACCGTTATATGAGTAACTAATTCAATGTGTTATAATATGAGTTGATGTTATTAATATTATACTTATACGGTGTATCCAATATACCGAATCATTATTCTTACTTACTTATTTGGACTATAAAAATGTCCTAAATTTAATGATGAGACTCTTAATTGTTTATTTTTTAAGGAAAACTTTTTCGGAGTAAGTTAATGAATGAAATTAGCATTAAAAGCTGAGTGGGCTGGGCTGTAGGTGTGTGGAGGTTGGTAGTTTGCATAGGGCTGGAAGTGGGTGGCCTGAGGTGTGTGGGTGTGGGGGCTATTTTTTTTTAGGACCTTGTTGGGGTTAGTAGGCCCCGTAGTGTAGCGTAGGTTTCTTTGTTTTGGGCCTTGAGCCCTAATTCTTACAACCCAAAAAAAAAAAAAAAAAAAATTTGTTGCTTAAAATCTGGTTAAGCATTGCATTTAATTTTGCACACAGGGGTAATATAAGATCTTCAAATTTAGTCCTTGATTAAATTATCAACAACATTACGAACTGCTATAAAGATGTTGTAGTATGCCTTTTGGGTAGGGTGCATTGCATCCCAAAACACATACTTATTTGAGTCACGGCATAAATATGAACTTGGGTTACACAAAAAAGATGTTTCAAGGTATCCAGTCCCACAACAGCCTCTATCAACCACATCAAAACCTGCAAAATTACCATAACATGTCACATTTTTGTTATTGTCCTATGTCCAAAATTAATCTGGAAGAAAAAAATAAAATGGTATACCAAACTTTTCATGGCCTTGGATGATCATGTTCATCAAAGGATCGAATATATCGACGTAATGAATCCTAGCACCATCATATGCTAAGCTGCTCTGCATAAAATTCAAATGGTTTTGAAGCATATGATTGTATTGTGTTGCAACCAAGGAATAATTTTCGACACAACCTCGTCGAAGAAAAGCGTTGTCGGAATTGAGGGTGATAACCATTGGCAACCATCCCATTGGGGGTAGCCCAACAACTGCGATTCTTCGAGCCCCTTCGGCCCACAAACCCTGCAATTACCAAAACCCTAAAGTTTATTTATACAACCATTGTGTGGATAATTTGATGGTTGAATCCAGTTTTATGAGTTTGGAGCCCAATTACCTGCACGAACTCTTCAAGACGTTGGAGCACAAATAGCTGGTATTGGAAGATGGTATAGGTCTTTGGGCGAATTGGTACACCAAAATAGTTGAGAACAAAGTCATTTGTACCCGCGCTAACCAAAAAAACCGCCTTCTTTATATGAATTTTAGTTCGTTGCTTTCCCATAGCTGCTTCAAGTGTTTTCTTGTACTCTTTAAAATACTCCAGTTGCTTTTGTATTGGTATCACATTCTGAAAGATCGAGTAGAAATTTCATCAATTTAAATTGTGCTTGTTCAAATTATTTAATTTTTATATGTAATATGAATGAGAGAGAGAGAGAGAGAGAGAGATTAACGTTAATAATCTTTGGTGTAAGTGGGTCAAACCCAGATCCTGCGGAGGCAAAGCTGACTCCTGTCATCAGCTCTTCAATGGGGAGTTTGGGTTCCAAATAGGGTGGCACATACTCTTTGATACCCGCATATGAAGCTGCGTCACACTCAAACCAAAGCAATCAATCAAAACCAGTCACATCTTTTACTCTAAAAAAATGTCACATTTATATCATATATAAGAATTCGTTCTACATATAAATAGTTCATTTAATTTCTGTTCGAATGAATTCAAAATTCCAGAGTTAAAATTTAAATTAAAGTTACCAATATAATCAGTGCAGAGGCGGCCATTAGTGAACCTTCCAGTAGGCCTTTGGTTGGGAAAGTCTCTCCCATACGGTCGAAAATTGCTCTTAAAAATCGTCTTCGCGTAGTTATTGTTTCCGGGGTCGACTGTGGAGTCTCCAAACACCAAAATAGCTGAAATCGTATTGTTCAGAGCTCTTTCTTTGATTAGAGCTGCTTGAGCATTAGGAATAGTAATGTAGAACCATAACATATAAAAATAAACAAAGTACATAAGAGGTGGAAGAACATGTTTATTAGAAAACAATTCCATACTGCAAGTTTGCAACGGACAAAGCTGATGATGGATCAGCTGAATGACAATGGAATTCTTATATATATTCTCTTGTAGTTAGGTCACTTACCTCTTGAATTTTCAAGAGTACCAAAGTTAATTATAAATAGCCCTATTACTATAAGTGTGGGCAAGCATTGTTGGCGTACCAAACCTTAATTTCATTATTATATATATATATATAGTACAAGGTTTCAACATATTAACTTCATTTTCCCAAAGAGTGACACTATTACCAATCACCAATCTTATTTCCCCACTCCTTTTTAAAAAAATACATTTAATTATGATGGTTCTCTTTTGTAACACATGGAAAAAAATAAAAAACAATGAAGCCTACAAGCCATGGAACCCATCTTCTATTTGGCCAATCCAGATCCAACACCCCAATTAGCCATCTTATATGTTCTCATCATCTACTAATTTTAATATTACCATGTTAGATCATACTAAAAATTATGACTGCATTTCATGAGATGCTTCTCAATGATCATACTAAAAATTTGGTTGAAAGGATTTATGATTATAGAATTTAGGGCTGCCGGGACTATGGCTTTTGGTATATCTTGGAAACCATGCAGTGTGTGATACTTAATTGATCTAATTTGGGGGTTTTATACATAATGGCAGTATTAATGCACTGTAGTATATACATTTACCTACAGATCTTGTTTACTGAGGAGATAAAAAAAGCACAAACAGTATTACCCAGCTCATCGGAAGTTTAATTTATGTGTCATCTTGATCTCACCCTTTTAATTTGTAGTTGGGGATTTTCTTGAAACTTTGAGTAATTGCCAGCAAAGTAGTTAGGAAATATTAGAGAGGTGGGTGGATTATATATTCTTCAGTTTCCACTTCTATCAACTGGCAGCCAAACTGGTAGATATATATATATATATCTGATAATTAATATAGTTAATGATATGATCAACCAGCTTGGTATTCTCATTGTCTGACAAGAAGATCTGCATTGCTGTCACCAATAATTCATTCTGGGATTCTTTAATCCCTTATGTGCCTCTGAAACTTTTCACTGTCTCACATTTCATTTTCAAACAGGTTGGTAGTCCATATCTAAACAACCAATAAACAACCAATTATTAACCTTATAAGCAGCAGTGATCTGATTTGAAAAAGTGTCAAATAGTCAGCAGAGTAATTGAAACAATCCCAGGAAACAATTAAAATTTAGTTAGGGAATACATATCAGCTTAATGGTTAAAATCAATAGTGGTAAGGAACTATTGGTGTCTTAACTAGTTCTTAGCTAGCTTGAAATCATCATCAACTGCACTACTTTCTCCATCAAATTCCCCCTTTTTTTTTGTGGTCAATCACCAACATTTTCCTTCCTGGGCCCAAAAAAAAAAAAAATTACCATCAAATAATTTAGTTAGGGAATACATATCAGCTTAATGGTTTAAATCAATAGTGGTAAGGAACTATTGGTATCTTAACTAGTGCTTAGGTAGCTTGAAATCATACATCAACTGCACTACTTTCTCCATCAAATTCCCCCTTTTTTTTTTTCGTGGTCAATCACCAACATTTTCCTTCCTGGGCCAAAAAAAAAAAAATTACCATCAAATTCCTTAAGCAAATGTGAGGGACTAATATGATGGGTGGGATATTGGTTAGCCTCAGAATTGGGCTTAATTAAAGCCCAATTCTCTAGAAGTCAAATAAAATTAGTGCATATTTTATGGTGTAAATACAGAGTGCTAAAGGCTAGTGACTATGAGGTTTACCGCTTACCAAACAACTTCAACCTTTTCAAGAATATGTGTTCATTTTACCATCAACGGAAGCAAAGAGAGGTGATCAAAGTCAAACCCCCTTTGGGTTTTGGCTCTGAATACATTTCTTACACGGCTGATGCACCCACTGATTTATTTCTTCTTGCTCAAGTCACACAAGCTTCTTCGACTCCAAATCAAAACATGTTCATACGCCGCATCTGTGTAAGTTGTAACATCCCTTCCTTTGATACTCAGCAAATAGAGCTCCCCTTTTGTCGTTTTGGATTATCATTATTATTTATATTTATTTATTATTATTATTGTAAGGTGAAGCGTGCGGCTTGTTTGTGACATTCACAGCTTGCTACGCATCTACTTCATAAACAAGCTGGCAATTCTTGGGGATTAAGATATGCCAGCTTATTGGATACCGTGTACACTGGTCCTGAGCTTCTGGGTACCTTGGTCCTTGGACTAGTCTGAAGATGTTTGGTAATGGGTATTTTTACAATTCTATTTTCCATGCATATCATGATATTTGATAGCATATCATAATCAAATATCCAAATGGATAAGGTTATGAATGTTTGCTTACCAAAAGTTTTTCAATTTCCACCTGCAATTTTCTAGGACCAAGTAAATTTTATGCAGATGTATTTGATGGATATGGATATGTATTAGCAGAAAGGATCCTCATAATTAAGTGAAAACTTATATTAAGATACAATATATTTTTTGAAAAAGTCCTTTAATTAATAAAAATAGCTTAGGTGGAATGAAGTGTGGCATAATTAGGGCAGTACTTTTGAGCTTTAAAACTAGTAATCTCTGTGAAGAAACACTTTTAAAATCCAATTAATGTTATGAAAGGTGTGTACGAAGAAGTATTATCCTTTTTCAAGAGTACACAAGCATTATCCTTGTGAATCAAGAAACTTCAATAATAGATCAAAGGGATCTGCAAGAAGAGCTTAATTTATCATTTGGGATGTATATATTTCTGCCATCTATATGATTATATGATATTATATGCACATCCGTCCAAAAATACAATTCTAAAAATCTGCAGTCATCATCTTTCTCCATTTCTGTTAGAGGGACTTTAAGAAAAAAATAATACTATAAAGTATGTCTTCAAAGTCAATTAGGATAGTTTAATAGGGATAAGTGTATAGATGCCAAATAAAATACATGCACACCAATGAAAACGCAATATAAAACTCAAATTATACTCTAGCCAGCTTTCTATTCTTCTTCTGTTCTGTTTCCTGTGCAATTCATCATGAATTTGAGGAAGTTTTAATAATATAAAGTACTAAGTACATAGAATCTACATCGATAAAGCCACACAAATGATTATAACAACCACACAAGTCGATATAGATGACTTAAAAAATCAAGCCCACATATTAATTTAGCAATTAAGTCCTGAAATCCTCCATGAAATAGCAGCTGGATTGAACCACAAGTTTCCATTCATGAAGAGCACAAACAAAGCATAATATATAGCTATGCTTTTCACGCGTTTATCTTTAGTGCTTTATATTTCCCATTTCTAAATCTCATCTCTCTCCTCATATCTACTTTTATGTGAATTTGGGAGACTAAGTTTTGTAGCTGGTAACATGGCTGTACATAGTGATCAGCATCATGCTGCAGAGCCTGCATCTGAAGCTATTCTAGAGAACGTGTGGGCAAGCTTTATCGGTGTCGATGGAGTGAATGAAGAAACAAAAAACTCACCAGAATTGTCTAAATCCTGGGAAGAACTGCCTAGTCTTGAAGGGAGAGAGGGTTCAATGGAAATTCTACAAAGGCTACCAAGTCTAGGTAGGTGGATATCAATGGGAGCTGAGGCCTGGGAAGAACTTCTTGACAGTTTTGTGATTCCTGCACACAATGTGGAAGGGTCTTGCAATGACAACTTAGAAGGCAATGGGGCTGCCAATTCGGATTTGGAACCAAAGGTTGAGAGAGTAGAGAAGGTGGTAGCAAGGCATTACCGCGGAGTTAGGAGGAGGCCATGGGGTAAGTATGCTGCAGAAATTAGAGATTCGTCAAGAAAAGGAGCGAGAGTTTGGCTTGGGACTTTTGAGACTGCTGAGGAGGCAGCTTTGGCTTATGACAAGGCTGCCTTGAGAATTAGAGGCCCAAAAGCAAATCTTAACTTCCCTTTTGAAACAGTTTCAAAGGCTATGGGACTGGATTCCCCGAATATTGGTTCAAAAACACGGAAGAGAGCATTGAGAGAGTGGGAAGAAAATGTTGAGGCAATGACTGAAAAACCTGCATTGAAGAGAAAGGCAAGCATGGAAAACATGTTGGGGGATGAATCTGAAGTGCTTGAGTTCCAAGACCTGGGAAGTGATTACTTGGACAGTTTGCTATCTTCTTTTTGACAAAACCTCGAATGAGATACCTACAAAAATGGTTAGAGAAAGGAAAAAAATGCTTCTGATATACATGTAGCTTGTACATGAATGAGTCTATGTAACATTCTTAGCTGCCCAAATAGGAATGTAGCAGTCTGGAATTATTTGTAGTCACTAGTCAGGCACATGTCGTGTAAGGTTTTTCAGATTAGCCTTTAGAGGAAGAGTTAGCAAAACAGGACATATTTCACCAAATTTGCCATGTAATTTGCAACATTAATCAGCAAGGTGCCGAGTTATGATACATGATTCCATTTCATTATATATAGTTAGTATCATCTCAAGGCTCTAGATCACACTATAATGTGTTTAACTTTTTTTTATTTTTCCATCAATTTGGGAGATAGCAACTCTTAATTTTAATAGTTATCCACCAAAATATTGAGAGGGAGATTGGTGGAAGTAGGAAAAACATAAAACATGTCACAAAAGATTACAAACCGACCTTGATATTTTATTTTACTTTAATTAATTTATCTTCCTATTCAAGTCAACCGCCAAACCCTGCTATACCTTCAGATGATTGAATGGATTTACATGTCTTATTTTAATAAGAAAACAAATATTGAATGTATAGTCAAAGTATAATCTATATGGTGGTAACCATTCTTCTATTATAAGTAAAGATGGAGGTTGATTGGTCATTAGATAATTGCTCTCTGAATATGAGATGAGATAATTGGTTCTTAGGTATATCTTTCTCCAACTTCACTTGGTTAAGATGTGTGATGTTGCTATTGTTTGTTTCTCTAACAATCTTTTGTTAAAAAAAAAAAAATGAGAGAATGGGATTAGGTAGGGCTTAATAAACCAAATTGTCAATTAATTTACAATTAAACACAAGAAGTTTGTATATCAAACCACCAACCAAAATATTGGCCAGTTTGATAAGCATACTAGGTAAAAATGGGCCCACGTGAAGTGGGAACGCTACTTTAAAATAGTTCCCATTCTGTTGGACCAGATGCTTTTATTAGTTGTAACTTGTAATCAATTTCATCACTTTTTATTTATTTTCATGAAGTAAGTTTCCTCAAATTGTAGGCCAAGTGTCCTGTAGCTTTATGATATCTGCCTGCCTCTTCAAGCTTCTGAAGCTCAAATACAAGTAATTAATGAGTAATCCTCTGCTTTACTTGCAAACTGATAGAAATTTGAATAACTCGGCATTTCTCTGGCCTTACTGGCCCTCTTATTACAAACCAATAAAATAGACTTGTTGCAGTACATTTGTGTACCCTTTTTTTTTTCTGACTGTGAATTACATTTGTGTGTTTGTGACTGTTGGCAAAGCAACAAAGCACACACAGGATATGCAAAACTAGACTGCTATATATACATGATGTGATGAGAAACTATCTATAATGACAGAAAAATCACAAACTTTTTCCCACACTTGCACGTCTGCAACTTACCATAAAATGAAAATTACTGTCCTAACGCTTAATTGCTAGACATAAAATAACTTTAAAAACCTTTTAATTCTAGGTGGTCTGACCCTGCAAATTTCTTGGCTCCGAAGTACTTGTGTCACTCTGACCAGATTCTGGTCTTGGTGTCCCAATTGAAAGCATGCTAGAGCTGCAGCCACTTGAGCTATCTGAAGTATTGTTACTACAACTATTCAAGGTTGGTACACTAAAACTTGGCCTAACTCTGTGACTTGATGAAGAAGCCACAACTTCAGGTGGGAAATTGAGAAGGGCCTTAGTGCCTCTCATTCTAAAAGCTGCTCGATCATATGCCATGGCAGCTTCTTCGGCAGTGTTGAACGTGCCTAGCCATATACGCGCACCATGTCGTGCAGAGTCACGAATTTCAGCTGCATATTTGCCCCATGGGCGGCGCCTGACCCCCCGGTAGTGCTTCTTCCCAATGTTCTTAGTAGGGTCTAGGCCATTTGATTGATTAGTCATGTGGTGTCTTTGAGGCAAGAGTGAGGGATTGAGTGCCATGGCTTCATTTAGGACTTGGTATATGACCATGTCTTGTGAGTCATTCTCATTCAATGGTAGCTCACTTTGAGAAGCTAAAACCATGGCTTCCTCCTCAGTTTCCTCTCTCTTTAGGAGCCTTCTGGATAGTTGAATTGGAAGATAATGAAGACTCTTTAGACTTGTATTTAACTTTGGACTAAAATTAGGCAAACGTGGGGTCAAAGAACTTTAATTATCTATTGGCACAAGGGGAGGTGACGGAAACATGGAGAGAATTTGGACTAGTTTTCCCCACTTGATTGGTAGGTGATGAACAACTTTTGCCCTTGGCTTCCCTTGATATTACCAAAAGAAATATCATACCAAGAATTTATATAAATCTTACACTTGGGATTTCAGAGATATTATTGTATAAGTTCCTCGGGTGATGTTGGGGCTAGAGATGCCCTAGAGATAGTTTGAAGGGTTAATATTTCTTTAAACTTATAATGCTTCATAATCTCAAAATATTTTTAATAGAATCTTCGCTCTTGCAGCATCTCTATGACATCAATTAAGCTTAATTTTTATGCTTTGGTCGTAAAACTTTTCTTGCTGTGTAATTATATACATTTTGCTTCAACTAGTTATATATAACTGACATATACAATAATAATTTCTCATTCACCTTCTAATGAGTTTGTATTGGGTCAACTTGAGCCTAGTTACGTTCATAAAACTTTTTTAATGATAAATTAGGACCCAATTTACCATTTAAAAGAAAAAAACAAAAGTTATAACAGTACCACAAGTAATAGGGCATGCAAATTAAATAGAAGACAAGTTTTTTTGGTTAATTTCTTAGGAGGAATTTCAAGTACATGAAGGTTAGTTTAGGAATTCACGTGCAATACATTGGCAAAGATTCAAAGAACGCATAGTCTACCTTCCAATTGGTTTCCGGAAATGTCTAATTAATGGGTTGGTAAAGTCCCCGTAGTGACTGTATATGCAAAGAGACATTTCTTGGTGGGGAATTGGGATGGCGATCAATTTGGGAACATATCACAACTTTTAATTTTTTGTGCATACGACGACGTCTCGGTCGCAATGTTATAATTTTCTTTGTTTGATTGGTGGGTCCCTTATTATTGACCCCAATTCTGTCCACAACTTGACTTTTCAACAATTTAGAAAAGAAAAACAAAATATGTTTAAGATAATGTTTTTAAGAATGAAGGAAGACATCAAATCGAAACCAACCACAAAAAGGAGTCCTAAAATTCTCGCGAGGATTGAGGAAGATGGATGGTTCTAATTGAAGACTAAGAATCTCACGTGCTTTGAATTGAATGAATGCCAAGACTATGTTTAATGGCAAAGAAACAAAGTCTAACAAAACATGCACTATTGACTTTGTTTAAAAACAAAGTTACCAACCAATACCAGTAAACAGAAGGTGCACTAGTAGTAAAGTCATATAGAAATCAAAGTCAATCTAAACGAGCTTCTTTAATCTCTTTCATTTTAAGTTTAATCACGTTCATATACATTTTTCTTTTCAAATATATTCAATAATGGGTTGCTTGTATAATAAAATAACGAACAATATTTCCCTCAATTCTTGGTGGGTAGAGTCTTTTTTAGCATTTTCATTCAATTTATAAATTAATTTTTTATTTATTTAAAATTAAAAGACAAGAAATGACATGCTCTAATAAAAGGGAGGTTGTAAGAGCTCCTCTAACTAAGAACTGAGGAAAGTATTGTTCTAAAATAATTATGAGAAGAAAGCATATACAACATATTTTAATCAAATTTTCTATTAATGTCTATTAATTGGAATAATTCCATGTCTGTTCGATAGCACCAATTACCTCTCATATCATGGTCACCTTCATGCTCTCTGTATATAAGACACTGTAATATTTTTGGTTAACATTCAGGAGAAAAAAAAAATCTTGTTAATGGATCAAACTCCAAAATTTCTTGTTAATGACTAGCTTCTAAAGTTTGAACAAGAAAATGAAATATAAAGATGGCATAGATATTACCTTAATTAATTTTCAACACAAAAAATTATAAGTTGAGTTTCCATATGATTCTCATAAGTCATAAGTAATAACCATGATGAACATGACAGCTTGATTTACTTTCATCCAGAAGTATAGATATAAAAACTAAATAGAGTATTTTCTTCCACTTTGGATCTTTCATTGCCTTTCCCTTTTCACTTGATTCAATTCCTCTACATCTACAATAATCATATAAAAGATAAATGAGTTTCAATAAAAAAATGACTCAATAATTTGCAAACAATTTTGAATTCTAAAGTCACAAAAGTATGACAAACATGTGATTCACATTATAACAACCCTACATGTTGTTAAATTTTTTAATAAACAAAGTACTAATTAGGACATACTTTCTATATGAAAGATTAACCAACCATTCATCTTACCATTCATCTTATATGGGTGTAGTTGTTACAAATTTAGAGTATACATACTTAACAGTTTAACAACATATATAATATGTTAGATTAACTTCTCATTCGGAGGTTGAATATGAAAGACATAATGACGATCAGGTATAAATAGTATGACTCCAAGTTTCACATCAAGCACACAATTAGTAGTCTTGTTCAACGCCACACGAGAAACAGAGCCTTTACCTTGAATATTGTCGTAACTCTGGCGATTATTCCACGAATATTGTGGAAAGTTCTGGTGGTTTTGATCTTGGCCCATTGCATGTCTTTGCCCATGAACGGGTTGACGATGAGGATGAGGATAAGGTGTAAAACGAACTTCATGTTTTTGGGTCGTAGCTCTTTTATGGCCTGGTGAAGCATCACTAAACCTTGGGCAAATTTGAGCCCCCAGTGGGCCGAATACTCTTTGCTGTCCCTGCCCAATACAAGGGTCATAAACCAAATGACCTCTGGCTTGCCCTTGAACTAGAGGTCCCTTTATGTTTGTCACACATTCTATTCCTGCAACTCCACTACTTCCTCTCCCTCTTCCCTGTAAAGGCCTAATATTACCATTATTATAGTTTGCAATTGCATTATTACCTCCTTGAATTATTGGGCTAAAATTAGATTCCAATGGCATCATTGTAGAGTCAAGGCCAACCCTTCTCGGTTCTTGCTTTGGCAAAAGACTTCTCTGATCAATAACACCTTGAAAACCCGATCTCCCTTGGCTTAGTAGCCCTTGTGAAATTGGTGTTTGATAATTAGTAGCTGCAACACATGAATCTACTATCACTCCCTTACATTTTGTGTCTTGCCCTTGTAATAGAGCAGTATAAGAACCATTATTCGTAGACCCATCATCTAATATTGCCATATTTTGATTAGTACAAGCATAGTTGAGAGAAGTTGATGATCCAAAAGTGGGAACTACTACTACTCCTCCTTCAACTTGGTCTTTGATTCCAACTCTATTGATCCCTTGGTCCTCCAAAACTATAGACTCCAAAGCGTTTTGTTGGTTAAGTGCGTTTCTAAGCAACTCCACCTCTTTTTGTAGTTCCTTGTACTTCCCTAGCGGCCCATTAACTGCGTCTTGATTCCACATATAGGCTTCCCATATGAAAGACTCCACGGCGTTCGTTCTGTTCAGTTCGTTCTCACTTAGAAACTTGAGCATCTTCGACATGTTGCTAACCCCGAAAACTTTGTGCACCACTTTGAAATCTACCTCCTTGTCTGCGGGGAAGTAAGGTGCCATCATGCAGTCTTCTTCGCACCTCTTCCTTTGGTGCCGGCACGCAGCGCAGGCTTGGCGTCCGCTTTCCCCACTATTGCTGCCCATTGACATTGATTCGTCACTTTCTTGCACAACAATCAACCTCTGCGTTTAAGTTCAAGTTCTAAAATATTTATATTACTGAAGAAATTAACTTGAAAAAAAAAAAAAAANAAAAAAAAAAAAAAAAAAAAAAAAAAAAAAAAAAAAAAGTCTAGAAAGAGACAATGATAACAACCGTGTATATAGGAGAGGATGAAGACCGAAAAGAAGGGTGTTTGTAGTGAAAGAATGAATTGAGAAGGTAGTCTGGTAACATTAGGTTAATGATTTTTATAAGTTTGCTTAACCCACAAAATCTAGCCCTAAATATCACTACATAATCTACATTAAATGTTGCCATATTACCTATCAAAGATATGATTTCCCAAACTCTTACTTTAGTCCTCATATACCAAGCTAATCATAGCCGTTGGTGTTATGGGCCTGAATTGTTTCTAATCCATGATCTTACGGATGGTACTTAACCTCATAACTTAACGGTCAAGATTTATCTAAATTTGTATTTGGTATGGATACTATATGACATAAAAACATATTTAGTGGTCAAGATTTATATATTAATAGAAGAAAAGTTAATCTATTAAAATTCAATGGTTAAAAATATATTTGTATGTCATAAGTGCTTGTCTATCAAATAGGTAATACTCATCTCTTAGAATTATATTAGAGTACGTGGTCTTAACTGATAGTATGTCATGACATACTCAACATTCACCTATCATAAAGATGATTAAGGGTTTATTAATTCTTAGTCTTTTTAATTATTCAATCTAATGAAAATTTTAATTACCGAAATCATTGGCCCCAAGGTAAAAAAAAAAATTATTATTTTGACACAGAGATTGCCAGAGATCGTGCTTCTTGATATCGTATCAAATTTGGGCTGAGATTGGGAAAAAATGAAACGCAGGTGGGCTTCTGGGCCTGCTTGGCTTGGTAAACACCAATCCAAACGAGCTGTTGATCCTGGGCCAAGTACCAAAGCCTAGCTGCGCACTAGTGTTTGGGCTACTGAAAACAGTCCAATCAGCTCCCTTAAAATCGTTTAATAAAAAAAATAAAACAAAAGATTATCAGAGAATTACCAAATCGAAGTTATATATGAATATGATTGAATCTTGAACCAAATACTCGGTCAAGGACTAGGAGGTGAGAACGAGCACTTGGAGTTTTCCTCTTGTTACTTAAACCAAGGCAACAATTTTCAGCAAAAACTAAAACATATATTAGTCATATTTCATGAAGGCCGTCGCATCTGACTTTTTGGTCTTTGCCTTTTCATTTTATAATTCTTATTTTAACCAAAGTTGGCACATATTGAGAAAAACATGCGTCATATCCTTAAGAAATTGAGAATTGGTTGACTCTCCCTGTGACTATTTGAGCTATGAATAGCAATAATTAATGCATACATATCATAATGGATTTCACGGTGGAACTGACCGATGCGTGATTGGCTTCATTCACATGTATATATATAAACTATAAGAAAAAATTTCCTAACAAAGATGTAGCTCAAACACTCCAACCCCATCACTTAATAATACCAAATTCTTACTACTTGTACTTAATTTATGCATTGTACGTTTAAATATTACCTGTGATTTTAACAAATCTATGTTTGCTCTCCATTTGGAACACATGGCTACGTATATTCTCCACTCACTTGGAACACATGTTAACAATATAAGTCCAAAACATTTGTCCTCATCGGGTTTATATTCTTAAACATTGAATATTAAGCCTAAGATACGATACGATTGCCTAGACATTCTTAGCTAGCATTCATGTAAGAAATTATATTAATTACGATTAATTTACTTTTTCTAAGTAGTGTTAGAGTTATTTAGTATATATTTCATTTGTTTGAGGATGACTACTTGTCAACCTGAAAGGAGTATATATCCAGCTGACATGAGCTAGATATTGTCTTGTTTTTATTAATTTCAAATTTATTAAATGATTTTAAGTTTCCTTTTTTTTTTTTTTTAACTTTTAAACCTTTTAGACCTTTTCAATGGTAAAATTTAAATATGTGAATGAATCACTTTTTGATTTGTTTCTATAACATATGAATTTTCACTATACAAGGAATTCTCATTATGTTGTATCAATGATTTTTGATATTATCAACTAACTGTTGATGTAATGAATTATTATTTATTTATTCATAATGTTATAGAGGTTTCAAATTTGCATCAATCTCTTCAAAATAAAAAATAAAAAAATCTCCCAAGGTTAATTGTTTATTTTAATAGAAAAGATGCTGTCTCACTGATGTTTCTTTTTAGTATCCCAAAACAATAAATTGTTGTAACACTAGTCCACTCTCCCAAGTTTGGACTTTGGATGTTTCCACTTTGATTCCTTAGAAAGTAAAACATATCTTAAATCAATTAATGCATAGTTAATAAGAGAGTCAATGCAAAACTAATCAAGTTGGGTACTTGCTTTTCAATTTCCTAGGAGGATGTACCCATGATTCGCGGATTAAAATAATTTTATTTTTATTTTTATAAAATTGGTTAATGAATGAAAAAAAAAAAGTTAATAAATGATAATTTATGGTCTCTTTTTTTTTTTTTTTTTTTTNTTTTTTTTTTTTTTTGGGACTCTTCACTCTTCCTAGTGAGAATGTCCAGCCGCTATCAGATAGATAATCCTACATCGACCTAGATTAGGATGTTGCTTAGATTGAATGTGTTGAGAATTAAATTTTGGGAAACAAAGCTGAAAAAAACTGTAAATATTTCACTCTCACTCACTGAGAGTGAGAGTGAACAAAAAAAAAAAAAAAAAGTGAGAGTGAACAAAATCCATCGAGAAGATTTTATTAGAGTGCCTGATTATAAGAACAGAAGAACGTACACCAATAAATTTTGTAGCAACATTCGAATTCAAAAGGCATTTTCACTCTCACTCAGTCTCTAACTCAGTAACTCCCACGTTTTCTGTGCCAAATGATATATTTTAAATTTGTAAATTTGGTCTTCAAATTTGAAACAGATTAATTGTGGATACATACATGGATATTATATATTGGTTGCATGTGCATTCCAATTAGCATTTATTCACCAAAAAAATAAAAATAAAATGAAGCTAGCTAGCATTTAATCCTTATCATGTGTTGTGTATTTACTGCATGCACGTTAGCATTTAGTGATGGCTGTTGGCGCAATTTTTGCTAAGACGCACATACCCATTTCATTGTTGCCTATTAGACTAATAACCCATTTATTGTAATCATGTGCAGACTTCCAAATTTAAAATAAGGACTTGCGCTCAGAACCTTTCTTCAATCCAATGGGGGTGGGAGCTAGCTGAGGAGTTTGTATATTCAGAATTGGTAAATCTTTAATTTCATTCTTGTTCTACTTGATCAACTTTAGAATGGGATACTATACTAGAGTGTAGATAATGATATATTGTTTTATTTTCTAACAAAGTTTTGGAATTCGGCATGGTATTAAAGCTCTAACTCAAATTAATAAGTTGTGAGTACAAAATCTTCATCCCTGATTCCACTTATTACTTATCAATATTAATATATGTTAAGCTAACCCGTGGAGTTGGGTCAAAATTCTTAAAAGTTTGTAAAAGATGTAAGACGTAGATCAGTTAATTTATGATGAGAGATTATACATATTGATCAACAACAATATATATTATATCCCATGTGGTACTAGATCCCTGGAAAACAATTAATAAACTCAAAAGGTTTGAGTTGGGCACCATTTATTATGGGTGTTGAAAGGATAGGGGTGAGAGCGAGTCAAAGTTCCCAATAGTAAGGATGGCTGTCTGGAATTTTGATCCAACGACTTACAACGCAGTAGCTAGTATGTTTTATGTTAATTTAGGGCATGTTTGGCATTGCTTCTTAAAACCGCTTTTGATTAGTAGCGTTTTTGTTAGAAACAGTTCTACAAAGAAGCACACCCAAATTTTTATAAGAATTATAAGTAATTCATGCAAAAGCATTTGACGTGCTTCTTGATGAAAGCACATGTCAGGTAGTTCTTAAAAAACCTCTTAAAAGCGCTTTTATAACTCAAAAATACTTATACATATTTCTGTCAAACAATATCAAAAGCACTTTTATTAATCAGAAAGTGATTTTGGCAATTTCAAAAGCACTCCTAAACAGACCCTTACTTAATTATATATATGAAAGTGCTTAAACGTACACTTCTATAGATATATTGATTGATGCAAGCTAGAATGTTCAAAATCTTAATTTGAGCACTTATAGAAAATATATTGTCATCCCTTAATCTCATCATAACCACATAATTAAGTACCATATTCATATATTGATCATATCAAGCACACCCCAAAGCGATGGAGCTTTTTCAGATTTTGGATTGAAGTATTTAACACTTGCCATAATGCTTTTAAACTTTGAGACAGTCGATGCTGAATTATATATATACGGGACCACAGTCTCGATGTGTAATTAATATTATAAGTGGAATTGGGGCAGACAGACAGAAAAGTATAGAGAAACTACGAAAGAAGCCATCACATATTTATAGCAACTGAAGTAGACCTGTGAAGTAGTAGCAGTTAAGTTAATTAGGGCAGAGAGTAGTAGTAGTACGTAGCTTTGGCACTTTGGCTTTAATTTCGATGAATCGATGAGTGAAGTCTGATGCAAACGTGCGTATGATAGCTTGTTGTTGTTGTTAATTATGGTGAATCCTCTACGTACCATACCCCCATTCCCTGCTTTAAATCTCTGGCTCTCTACTCAGTACGTACTCAATGGTAACTGCCAACTTCTGCACCCACTGTACGTACGTACCCACCTCTGTTGTATGTATTTATTGATTCTTTCCCATTTTTGTGTCTCTTTCTCTTTTCAATCTCATTGCTTCTCTCTTCCCACCAATCTGTCTCCACCAAATTTGAAACAATTAACTCCACCCTACCTACCTACCTAGCTATATCCACATTCCCTACAACTTCCATAATATTAAATTGTTCATATATAATTTACATGCTCGATCATGAACCATGGTGGTATTTATGTAGTTAAATAATTTAGACATTCACTAAATTCAAAAATTTAAGCTGAATACTCCACTTTTAGAATGATACAAAGGTGGGTTCATTTTGGGCTAAATACTAGTATTTCAAGCTTTTGGTAACAACCCAAGTAGTGAGAGTAAATGAAATAAGAATTAGTAGTATTTTATTTTAGGTGGGTAATTCATTCATCATAGTGTGGGTACAAGTACTCCACATTACTCAACCCATTTATCTAAACTCTAATTATGTAGGGGTGGATATTGCACAAAGGAGAATTTGAATAATGTAGCAATTTAGAAAAAAACAAAATATATGTAGCAATTTGATAGATATAGACATGTAAATACAACAAATGGAGTTTTCTTTTGTGAGTTAGAGGAGAAAAATTGCACTTAATTGCAGAGCGAGCAATTCCACCGCCATTCTAATGGACTATTCAACAATTGCACAATAGACGGAGATTATCACAGTAAAATTGTATACCGCTAGCTGATGATAACTCAAATATTAATGGTTTTTTGGGTTTGAAGGAATATATATTAACGTTTGCTTGTGTTAGTTTATAAGTTACAGGTGTCAAAAGAGTGTTGAAAAGTGGTCAGTCTGATGTATTGCTTGATGAGTTGGGAGTGAGCTTTGCATGTGGGAATCGAACCGACACCACTTAGACCAAACCTTTACACCCTTTCCTCTTCCCAGCTAGCTCTCTCTGCAGTTTTTCTTTTTAATTTCTTTATTTTTTAATTTGTGCATGGGGAGTTGGAAACTCACATATAAGTCCACACTAGTCCACCCACAATAGCGCATAGATCTGCTGCTTTGATCATCTCATTATGTGAATCCCAACAATTCCTTTACTTAATTAAGCATTGGAGAGACTTTAATTAACTTTGACTATTCGAATCGCTCCAATCCAACTCATCTGAGTTAGGAGATTGACTAATTTTCTCCGTGAACAAATATAATATTCTATCTTTTTTGTTTAATTTTCAATTTCACGAACTATGTAGAAACAAATGGACTGGGCAGATAGAGATGCATTAATGAATTTATTCGTACATGTAGACCAAGTGTATGTGATCCCTGATTCCATGGTAGCTAATAGGTCCAACATCCTAATCCTCATGTCGGTCACCTGTGCGTACGTACTCTTAATTCCCCTGCATTGTAGGAATTTAGAACTAATTAAATACATTTTAAATTTTTCAACCCCTACAAATAGATTTGAACACCTGAGCCAGGATCAGAGGCGACTCTAATTCCATCGTGATCAAATCACGGTCAACAGCATTATCACATTATCACTAATTGTGCGTCCTAAACTCTCCAATTATCACTTTATCAGGCAAAAGAAAAGTATAAATAACTATCTAATTAGGAATCGGTCCATTGACCAGAAGTTTGAATCATGTTGAGTCAAAGTTGAAAGTAACTTTTAGTTAAGAGCACTTACCTCTACATTCAACATCTTGAGTTTAAATTTATCAACCCAATTGTTCCTTTGATAACAATTAGAAATAAGTAGAAATATCTAATCCAATTTAGTTTGTAATTTCAGACTCTTCAGCACATCTTGTGTGGTGTGCTAAATTGAATGACATAAAACACATGTCGCCCAATTGTATTAAAGTTTAAATATTCAATCTAAAATCAGTTTTGACAAAAGTGGAAATCAAGCTAGCTAGTCGGTGAATTTATATATTCTAAACATAGAATAATGAAAATATTAGTATATATGGTTTTCTAAGATTAAAAATTTGTTGGTACCGTTTGATTTTAATTTTTATCGATAAGAGATGATTATATTCATAATATTTTTTATTGTTGCCTTTGATTTTTTTAGGCATATATATAACCAAAATGATTGTTGAGGGCAGGAAGTTTTCTCTACTGATCGAGCGTAGTGACCCATCAGTCATGAGCCAGCGCAACAAAAGCAACTACATATAACATTATCTAACCCAAACCCAGCAAGCTAGGAAGCAGAGCAAGCACAATATATATTGATAGTCATGTCGCAACACTATAACCTTCCTTCCATTGTCTGCACCATTTGTTCTTTAACTGCATGCATGTCCCTGGCTACTACTGTATGTGCATGTTGCGTGCAAGCTTTTCAAGTGTCATATCGATCCATCCTTCATCACCCATTGCCAACTTCAATTCAAGTGTTACTAGCCAGATCAAGTACATTTAATTCAATTACGTAAATTGGAAAATTAATTAAATAATAAATAGGAGATGGATGTGTTGTATAATAAATAAAGGCCCTCGAGTCAATCCAAAGGGCATGCACCTTTACTTTTGGTGGAAATAACCCAAAATTTGCAATTACTATTCCCACGACTCCCACCACCGCTTTTCAATTAAACCCTACTTACGTACATGCCTCTTCCCTTGCTTGACTTTCAAACTCCCCCACCTTGCCCCTATTTATTCCTGCAACAACCTTTTCCCATTTGAATAGAATAATATTCCCAATTAATTCAACTTACTCTTTCTTCTTCTCCTTCTTCACACTTCACCTCACTCCCTCCCTCCCTCCCAGGCCATTAATACCCCCACTGCAACCAAAACCCAAATCCAAGTCATGATCTGAGAAAAAAGAAATTCAAAAAGAAACAGACAAACTGATCAGAACAATCCTCACTTTTCTATGCCCTATACATATAGTTCTCTCTCTCTCTCTCTACCGTACCCATATATGGTGCTTTGCATTAAGAGCTTCTGTGGTCACCTCTGTGAAGATTCTAATTAGCACCCAGCAGGTATTCCTTTCTATGTTCCCTTTGCTTCTCGTCCGGGGGGAATTGGGTTGTACTTTGAGTGCAGGCCAAGCATTATTTCAGTACTAGTATTAAACCGGCCCTTTCCAAAAGTCCAAGGCCAAGGCATGGGAAGCCTGACTAGTACTACGATCCCTCCTTTTATTTATTTCCATTTCCTTTCTTGTCTATCTTTCTCGCAGGCGATTCCTGTTGTGGGTTGTGGGTTTTCTCCATTTTAGTTATACATACATTTTTATATGTAAAACATAATATCCCATTTTTATATATACTTTCTTTGGGAGATGGGAAGGACTGGTGTTTATTAATTCGATCTGTACAATTATTTATTTATTAATTAATTAAAATAATGAAAATGTACAAGAGTAGGTGATGATATGAGACTATAAGAAGTGATGTTATGCTGCTGGGCTAGAGCATCATATCATATTATCCACTGCCAGAAACAATCTAGCTAGAGCGCGCAGCAAGCAAAAAGGGTTCTAAGTTGTTCTTGTAGTTGGACATCTAATCATATTTTGGTTATTGGCTACTACTACTTTAATACCTGCCTACCTAGCTCTCTGTGTTCCTCTTAGACCTCAGTCATCACCGTCATCATCATCATCATCATCATCATCATGGCTTCATCAAACAGACACTGGCCAAGCATGTTCAAATCCAAGCCTTCTGCTTGCAGCACCCACCACCAATGGCAGCATGACATCAACCCCTCTCTCGTGTCAAATGGATCATCCTGCCACAGACCCACCTACACCACTTCATCAGGTACAACCACACCCTAATATAATTAATTTCCCTTTACTTTAACCGTCGATTCATTTATATATGTCAATTAATTAATTATCAAGCTCCCATGCCCCTCAAGTCTTCAACCTTTTTATGTGAAATTAAGAATTTATGTGTAAATTAATATGTAGATATGAATGCAGCAGTTGGTGGTGGTGCAGGGTGTGAGGAACGTAGTCCGGAGCCAAAGCCGAGATGGAACCCAAAGCCGGAGCAAATTCGGATACTGGAAGCAATCTTCAACTCCGGGATGGTGAATCCTCCGAGGGACGAGATAAGGAAGATCAGGGCTCAGCTGCAAGAGTACGGTCAAGTTGGGGACGCCAACGTTTTCTACTGGTTCCAGAACCGAAAGTCCCGAAGCAAACACAAGCTCCGCCACCAGCAGCTCCACCACAACTCCTCCTCCTCCTCCTCCAAACAACAACAACAACAACAACAATCCCTTGCCCACCAAACCCCTCCTAATCCCATGATCACATCTCTCACCACCAACAATTCTATCATTAATGCTGCTCCTTCGTCCTCCTCTTCCTCCTCTGAGAAATCCTCCCCCAAATTACCACCCAACAAGACTGCAGCGGCTGCAGCCTTCTCCATGGAGCTTTCGCATTCTCCCACTGCTTCGGTGAACCAGCAGCAGACCTTTTTTCAGGCTCATCACAATCATGACCTCTTGCCTGAACCCTTCTTCTTTCCGATGCAGCAGTCCAGTGGTACTAGTACTACTACACATGGGTTTTGCTTCTCTGATCAGCTCATGATGTCTAATGTGGTTCATCATGTTCCTCATCATCATGACCACCCCATTGGGCCTTGCACAAGTCTCTTGCTCAGTGAGATTATGAACCATGGACCCTCATCAAGGAAAGATCATGATCAAGAAGGGTTCAAGGCCATGAGGATTATGGACCAAAATCTGATCAATTACAACAACATTGCCACCACTTCTTCAACTAGTCATGCTACTGTTGCTTCTCACAGTGCTGCTACTAATAATGTTCCTGTTCCATCCCCCATGAGTCAGATTCAAGGTAAACCGAAAAAAAAAACAAAACCAGACTTATTTTTTCTTTTCAATTCTGTTCAAGGTAATAAAGAAACTGAATTACAAATTTTGTTTGGATCTGCATAATAACTTCATATATATGTATGCCCGAGTTCATATAAGTAAAGGGGTCAAATTGGGTTGAAATTATTTGGCATGAAATGAATTAAATAAGGGTAGTTCGGTCTTTCAGGAAGCAGGATAGCTAGGTTTTTCGGTTTGGGATAATAGGATGGACGTGTGCATGGGTTTGATTGAGTAGTGACTAGTCTTTGTGTTTGGTTTGGGCAATTGGAGTTGGACACGCACGAATATATTGTTCAGATGATGATGATCAGAATTAATACTGTGTTGGCAGGTGTTGGTGAAGCGGGTGCAATGGGCCCGGGATGTGCGGCGAAATCAACGGTGTTCATAAACGACGTCGCATTCGAGGTGGCTGCAGGACCCTTCAACGTGCGCGAGGCTTTCGGGGACGACGCCGTTCTTATTCACTCTTCTGGTCAGCCCGTTCTCACCAATGAGTGGGGCGTCACCCTCCACTCCCTCCACCATGGCGCATTTTATTACCTGGTGCGCACGTTACGTACACCATACCTTTTTTCTATTTCTTTTTCTCAAATAAATATTTGGGTTTTTAACTTTTTACATTTAATTAAAATAGAAGTGAAAATGGTTCTAGAATTGGTTGCTATCCGGATATGAGTTATGACCAAATTCAGCGTGATTATTTTTTTTTATTTGGGTCAAAGAGCTTGATCTAGCTTGATCCATTAGCTGTATTCACATTGTACAAGTGTGAACTGTATTGCTTTTCTTAATTACTTTCTTACAGTTCATTAATTAATAATGATGTGTTCTTGCAGATTTAAGAGAGTGGAAGCTAGCTTAGCTAGAAGAAGGGCTCTGGCTTCTGTGCCTTCTCTCTCGATCTGTCTTCTCTCGGCTAGGGTTTACAATTAATTAATTAGCTAGGCTAGGGCTTTGATCAGTTTAATGGGTTCAATTAGGGTAATTTCAAAGTTTGTGGAACTATCGATCTATATATGTATTAATTGATCATGATATATGTTACTTGTTAAAGCATTACCTATATATATGTACTTCATTACCTGTGGGATGTGCTTTTTAAAAAAGTTTAATTAATTAACCACATCATTCATATAAGTTGTGCATATATATGTAATGCAGGTATGTAGATGTGAACTCATCATCACATCCAAACATGATGAGGTGATCGATATACTGATGGAACGATCCTCCAAATTTCTGCCAGTTTTCGATTCAGTTTTTTATTGGTGAAGGAAGCCAAAAATGGTCTGGTTTTCAATTAATTGTCAGCATTTTATATACTCAACAGCTTCCACCCAAAATTTAGATCAAGCCGCCACGTTTATACCACAAGAAACTGCATGACCATCACTCATCAGTTGCTAGCTAGTTAGCTATTGCCTAAAATATGGAAATTAAAAGAATTTATAAAGATTTAGACAGTTGGCTAAACAAGACTAGCATGTGGTGAGCTATTTATGCAATTCATATATACGACTTCTCTATAAGCTAAGTTGATATATATATATATATATATATAAATGTGAGTGATCACCTATAAATTGCAATCAATTATATATTTGTTATTTGATTATGTTAGTTGAAGGAAATATAAAGATAGGAATATTATATGAATGATTTAATAATAAGATGAAGAATGATCACATGTTTTCCTCTATTACGGTCTTGTTTATATATATAAAAGACGTGGAATCGAGCGTTTCAAAATATTAGAAGGACTAAACTCTAATTAATTATATATTATATCACTCGATCATTAGTATATGTCAATTCTTTACCCATCTAATACATTGCATTATTTATACATCTTTTTACCGAGATATAAATTGACAGATCATCCAAGCTTAAAAGAAAGATGATCACGTAAGTATGGAGATTTAGCCATATATTTTGGCCGGCCAAAAATTATATATGCTTGTGGCCAGGTGTTAAATGCAGCATTAATAATCATTAGTGTACAGTTTGAGGTTGCAGGCATATATAGCATAAGTAAATAGTATTGTTGGGCTATGGAAATGTTTAACAATAATGCTATTTTTATTATATTTGTTGTACTATTTTACGTATCATTATTGTACTGGTAAGATATTTCATTATTTTTAAGATTTTTATTTTTATTTTTTTAGTATCCAATATATAAAAGCTATGTAAATTGTCACATAAAATGGTATAAAAATATAATAAGTATAATATTGTTGAACATTTAAGAACAACATGCAGCTATACATAGCTAACTATATATAGCTAGCTCGCTGCTAATTTGTTGCTGATCTGGTATGCACCATATCACATATATAGACAACATAAATTAGGGCTTTTTGATTAAAGGACCCACATACACAGCCGCATATATAGGATGATATGTATATATATATACATATATGATATATCAAATTGGTGATAGAAGGTGTATATAGAAAGTGACAGGGAAGTTAGTTTCACGAATGAGAGGGCCTGAGACTAGAAACGGAAAGGTATTAATGTTTGACAAACACCCGGCATGAGTTGGTTTTCAAATTTCAACCTCATCGATCTGGATTGCAAATATGCCAAATAACAACATCAATCACGTGGGGTTAATTATTTTCCTCATGAACTCCATGCATGGTAATGCTGTATATAGTTGCTGTAGTAGTACTCCTAGCTACTTGGTGTGAGTGGTGGTTGACCGGCCTAGCTAGCTGGTCAACTTTAATTGAGTGGTGGAGATTTGTAACGTGCAACCTGGTGCCAACAGTGTTGTGTTGGATTTGATTGACTGATTTTGATATATCAAACAAGAGCTCTGCCAAAATTCCTTTCCTATCTACCTAGCCACGACGTCAACACTAGTACTGTACATTTTGCATGAACTATCACGTATCATAAATTCATAATAAGTTTGAGATTTTACAGTCGGTGCAAATCGATATCCAGCGTTTCTGGATTGTTGTATATATACACGATAATGGTTGTATATACATAACTTAACGTGGCACCTTCACAGTGGTTCATCGTCTGAAACTGCAAGCTTTGGCTTTGCAGCGGCCTCCACTAGCGGATTAGGTGATGAAGGCCATGATGGGATTGTTCTGGTCTCTAGCTAGCTATAGCTAGGCCATGTCCATGCTTATATCATCTCTAAATTAATTGACGTGAAAGGAGATCCACACGCTAGCTATTCGTTACTTAAAACATACTTAATTTTCGACTCCATTATTGACCAATTGTAGAAAGCCAATTAATCGGGCCTACCACGTACTTTTTTTTTTTCCCCCAAAAGCCTACAATCAGCTATGAAACACCCATACATTATATATCATATTGGTTTTATTAAATTCAAATTCAGAAGTAACGTTTAGCTTTAAAGAGACCAAAATAAATTTTAAAGTTCTTAATCTTATTAATGAAATCTTAAAGATAGAGTTTTGAATTTTAAAATCATCTTAAGATAGAATTTTTTTGTTATTTTTAATAAGTCGTTTTAACTTTTAACTTTTAAGATAAATCATTTAAAACTTTATATTGAATTTTTTATAGGTCAAAGATATTTTTGTCTCCTCAAATTATAGATTGCAATATTTAATATATTTCATTATTGTATATAGATTTTCCAATTGATAATGAATAGTCCTACAAACAAAATTCAAAATGGGTCTTATCACCAAAAAAAAAAAAGGTGAAAAGTGCAAAGGGGATTTTGAAATTTTCACTTAGTGGGTGCATTTTGTAATTGAACAAAAAAAAAAAAACCATATATGGCGTTGAATTCAAATAGAGTAAAAAAATAATAAAGATACTTATTTTCTTTTTTATTTTTCGAAATAATAAAAGGTTAATTAACTTTAAGTACCAAATTTTAATAATTTTTTAGTTTAAATACCAAAATTTAATAGCATTTTAGAGTAGGTACTAATTAAAAAGTCAAACATAATAATATAGTAAAGGACACTATAATTCACAAATATTACATCACATGCCACTAAAATAAAATATATATATATTACATCCATACTATTGTATTAATTTATACTATATTGTATTAAAACTAAAAAAAATTAATCCAATCACATCCTAACTGTGACTGTCTTACAATTTAGTGGTGATTGTCTTGGTAAATTGAAAGAAACAACTTCCACCACTATACTAAGTATTATTTTGAATAAAATTATGGTTTTGATTTATATTTATACTATATTGTAATACAATTTCTCTTAAAAAAATTTCAATTCAGTCACAACCTAATTGTGACTGTATCACAATTTAACTGTGACTGTCATTCAGTCACAACTAAATTTGAAGTTGAGTGTCGTACAGTCATAACTAAAACTGAAGTTGAGACTATATTAACTAATTTTCAAGACAATATAAAAATATTAAGGGCAATTTTGTCAAAACTTTATAAATTTTATCTAAGACTCATCATATGTGGGTCAAAGGACAGTAAAATGGCAAATTTGCCAAACAAATAAAGCCCAAAACAAATGGACCATAAATTTTTGATCTATTTTAAAAATCAAGTTTATTAGTTAGTAGTTAAACCTAAAAATTATGAGCAAAACTGATTTTCTAAAAAAGTATTGAAATTAAGTTTTTAATCCTAAATTTCTAAA
>QANT01008449.1:0-14901 GCA_003254885.1 Purshia tridentata | reverse complement strand
ATAGGAACTTTTCGTATATTTTTTTGAGTTTGGAGCTATTTTTAATTTATTTTCAAAGTTTATAAAAATAGAAAAATAGAAGTAGAAAAATGGATGTACATGTAGCCACTTGTAATTGGTCACTCAAGTTTTTTTCTATGAATGGACCAAAAAATCCCTGAAGATTTAGCTGTAGGTGGTAACTTGCAAACAAAATTTAATTCAGGAGGCAACTTGCTTCAATTTTTAATTTAGATGTTAACAAGCAAATCGAGTTAAAATTCAGGTGGGTATCTTGCTAAAAAGCCATTTCTACATATATTCTCTTTTTTCTTGATTAAAAAAAATTTATTATTAATTATAGCACCAACAAAACTGAAAAATTGTTGATTTTTTAATTCGTACATTTGGCTTATTATCGCCTTATTTTGCTCCTTGAAAGTGTAAGTAAATCTCAATTCATTACATGTTGTTATAAAGGTTAATTGACTTTAAATACCGAATTTCAATAATTTTTTTATTTAGATACCAAAATTTAATAGTATTTTAGATTAGGTACTAGTTGAAAAGTGAAACATAATAATATACCAAAATTTAATAGCATTTTAGATTAGATACTAGCTGAAAAGTCAAACATAATAATATAATAAAGGACACTATAATTCACAAATATTACATCACATGCCACTACAATAAAATANATATATATATATATATATATATTACATCCATACTATTACATTAATTTATACTATATTGTATTAAAACTTAAAAAAATCAATCCAATCACATTTTAACTGTGGCTGTCTTACAATTTAGTTGTGATTATCTTGATTAGTTGAAAACGACAATTCTCACCACTATACTAAATATTATTTTAAGTAAAAGTATTGTTTGACCTCTATTTGTACTATATTGTAATACAATTTCTCTTTAAAAAAATTTCAATTCAGTCACAACCTACCTATGACTATATTATAATTTAGTTGTGACTGTCATTCAGTCACAACTAAAACTGAAGTTGAGACTATATTAATTAATTTTTAAGACAATATAAAAGTATCAAAGACAATTTTGTCAAAACTTTATAAATTTGATCTAAGACCCATCATATATGGGCCAAATAACAGTAGAAGGGCAAATTTGTCAAACAAATAAAACTCAAAACAAATGGGCTGTAAATTTGTGATCTATTCTAAAAATCAAGTTCATTAGTTAGTAGTTAAACTTAAAAATTACGAGCAAAACTGATTTTCTAAAAAATTATTGAAACTAAGTATTTAATCTTAAATTTCTATAGTTTATACTATATTGTATTAAAACTAAAAAAAAAATCCAATCACATCTTAATTGTGGCTATCTAACAATTTAGTTGTTGATTGTCTTGGTAAGTTGAAAGAGACAACTCCATTATACTAAGTATTATTTTGAGTAAAAGTATTGTTTTGACCTCTATTTATATTATATTGTAGTACAATTTCTCTTAAAAACAATTTCAATTCAGTCACAACCTAATTGTAACTGTATCACAATTTAGTTATGATTGTCGTTCAGTCATAACTAAATTTGAAGTTATGTCATACAAGTCACAACTAAAACTGAAGTTGAGACTATATTAACCAATTTCCAAAATAATATAAAAGTATCAAAGGCAATTTTATCAAAATTTTATAATTTTTATCTAAGACCCATCAGATGTGGGTCAAAGGATAAAAATGTCAAATGGAAAGGCCCAAAACAAAGGGCCTAACATGTTTGTAACCTAATCTAAAAAACTACATTTAAGTTTGCTAGTTCAATTGAAATAGTATATGGTCTTTATGCTATTCTAAACAATTATTAAGATTTAGTATTTAATCCTCATTTTCTAGAAAAATAAATGCAGTTATGAACACATAATTTTATTTAAGCGTGCGAAAGCTCAACGGATCTGCCATTGTAATTGAAAAGTACTAAATTTGCTTTTTGAATATGTATAGCTTAAAAGTCTATTATAAGCTAGTGGTTTTCTATTCTTCCTATTTATTATTGTTTCATATGTGGGGAAGCACTCGAGTGATTTCTCCTCATGATAATGCATTATGACTTTGTGATTAATGCATATATAGCACCTGATAGTTGTAAGCACTGCATAATTAAAGTGATAGTTCCAAACACTCCATAAAGAGCATGGTTGTTGATGAAGTGCACAAGGCAAGAATAAGAAGACTTCATTTAAGGTGGAGTTGAAAGTGTAAACTTGGTATTTTCTATATTCATTAATGTGGAAGATACAACCCTATCTATAGAGTACATGCAAGAAATCATAGTGGCATACAAGTTTGTAAACTTGGATATCAAGAAACAATACAAGGAATAATTGTAACACTAGGAAATTAACTAAACCAATATGGGAATTTTCATTTACACTTTCGCTCAAATTTGGTGGTCTTGGAGTGACAAGTTTGCCTCATAGCTGAACATGACGGGGTTTGAAGAGGCCTTTAGTAAGAATGTCGGTTGGTTGATCATGTGAGGGAACAAATACAACATGGTACGTGACTTCTAAAAGGATCTTCTCACGAACAAAGTGATAGTCAAGCTCAATGTGACTAGTACGAGCATTGATAGCCATCTCGGTCTTCATTGAGGTGTATGGAGTTTGATCTTTGTTTTGTAACATTGCAGTTTACTTGTTTGTTTTAATTTGTAATTTGCGCCGAATTAGCTTGTTGTTCAGTTGCAGTATTCTTATAATTCTTTTATTTGTTTCAATGAAATTTCTCATTCAATCAAAAATAAAAAAACCAAACTTATGAGTTAAAACTTACTTATCAGGAACATGATCAAAATCGACTAAGAATGCTGCCCTGACGACTGGAAATCAAGAAGATCTACAATTTTGAAAATAAAGTGCCAAACAATTGGCGTTCTTGCCGATCTATCAGTACTGAAAATCTATAAAAGGAGAAAAATTAAGTGCGGTGGGTGATCCGATTTAGAGAATTTTTCCAACCTATAAAGTAAGGAACCCACTTTTATTTTGAGATAACAGATTCTGTCAAACCAAGACTTGTCTATTATATTTCTATTCCAATATTTTCAACTAAATAACAGAATTAATCTCTTCAATTTCATTTTAATTTATTATATTTATGTTCAAATTTCGTTCCGACCTAAACGTCACCTAACGGTTGAAAACATTGCTTCATGCTTTGCAAAAATATTTTGCATCTTCTAATAATAACAGAAAGAGCCTGTTTAGTGTTTATTATAGAGTGCAAAAAAGCGACTCGCTTATTTAAAAAAATATAAAAACTAATAGATAGTGCAGACTTGTCTAGTCCTCAGTTAACGTGGTTGACTAGGCACTTTCCCATTGTCGAACAAAATGCACCATTAAATTAATTGATGCCTTTGATATTTATTCAAATTTGGCTACTCGATTCCATATCCATTCAAACCCGACTGCTCCTAAATCTATACCATTAGTCTAACATAAATAAACAATTAATTAGTCTCTACTATCTACTATCTAACATCGAGCGCTCAACACTGTATAGCTGCAACACGAAGGTAGCTGCACCAACATTATATACTCTTCATATAAAAACCCTAAAATTAAATATAAAATCAATAAATCTTCTGAAATATACCTAAACAAATTGTAAAAAATAATAAATATATCATCACCACAAATATGAATATTCAAGTAGAAAATAAAAGCAAAATTGCCAACCGATAGGCAGCTGCAAATTCACTAATGCAAGCGAAAAATATTCTTATTGATACGTTATTTAATTATTGTCTCTGTCATTTTAAATAACAAAATAAATTATTTTTATTTTTTTGAGTAATTTCAAAAGATCTTACGTCTTTCAGAATAATAAAATTTGAATTTATAATACGCGATTTTAATGGTGCAGAGCAACGCCAGCCGCAAGATATATAGTTCAAACCTCCCTTTTCTAGCGGTGGAGAGCATGTTAACATTAACTCTTATTTTTAATTTTAAGAAGTTTCTATTACGGTATTACCTTCAAATTTTTAATGTTTTAAAGCAAATTATATCTAAAACTTTGATGAAGTCTTTTTATATTTCCAACGAATTGTGCGTGGTTTTATATATTGTTTAATTTGTCTTGATTTGTTACTTTTTGGGTCACGAAAGTAATGGTGGTCAAGTTTGGTTGTTAACATTAAACTTCTGATCGTATTTTAATTAACTTCCACAAATTAGACTAAAATAATCTCCCGGATCCCAGTTCATCATATAATATATAGCCTCTAGTACAACTAAAATAAGTTTTATGCTTTCTGAATTTACAATAACCCCTTTCATTAAAATCTTGATAAAAAGATGAAAACGTTCTTGTGGTATATGGGGAAGATGGATGTGATCTTCTCACTCGATCTATAAAACTCTTTTTGCACTCCTATATTGATTAATTATGTTTTAATATATTTTAACAATTGATTTTCCAAACTAGTCCTTAAATTTATATAAGTGCATTACAAAAATAAGAGGTATAAAAGGAAAATTTGAAAACTTAAGTGAAAAATTATGGAGTGCCAAAATGGCTTTCTTAAAAAAAAAATCACGTATGTAATCAATTAGCAAGAGCAAACTGAATCATCTTCTTATTTGTTTGTTGTTTTAATTTTATACAATGCATCATCACACAATTGTAACATCTATAAAAGTATTATTGTTAAACTTGGCAAAAAATAAAAAGTATTACTTGTTAAAGATAAGGATTCAAACAAATAAAAAAACGTAGAAGTTCCACTAAAAAAGTCGAAGACAATTAAAAGCTAGGGGAGCCCAAAAAAGTCAATCCCATTCAGTAGAAGCCCAAAACTGAACAACAAAACCAAATAGAAAAGCTAAGACCCGAAACAAACAGCACACATAATAATAATAATGTGGGGATTACATCAGCACACATAATAATAATGTGGGGTCCTCATGGCTCTTTAAGACCCAAATACGAGTAATGTTAACTAATTGATGCATATAGAAGCTTCTCTTTTCTTTTTTAAAGTTACATAGGATGGAAACGAATCATAATCTAGTCCAGTCACCGCCTATCTTCACCAATTAGGTTAACTCCAGAAGTGTTGTAGAAGTTTCTCATTTATTTATCTATGAGCCTACTTTAAACCTAATCTATTTATAATAAGTAAAAAATTGACATGTTATCTACCACATTAGTTAAGATCAATAAATTAGAGCCTTTGGGGTTACCTCTAGTAGTAAGAGTGGGAGTAATAAGATTATACTAGGTCTATATAGCTCAATTTACTCTAATGAAAAAGAAAATTAAAAGCATTAATAAGGCTAGCTAACTATGTTTTGGACTGTTGTGATGAAAAGAATTCGTAGATATGACTAAATGATCCAAGCAACATATGAACATGAAGTGTGTTGCTTTCGATTTGGCTTTTTTTAGTCAAATTCTTGATTTTCACAGAGAGAAAATAGAGCACCTTTTACACCTGACTGCTTGATAATAATAGAGATTGATGTGTAGTGTGTACTCTCACCGGTCACTTCACATGACATTCAACACAAATTGTGGTTGATATCAGATTAGGATTGTGATTAGGAAGATATATTACACTAATTTCTACATGTAATTTTCATCATATTGTTAGTTATTTTAGCTTCAATTCATTGACAACAACAATGCCTTACTACGTAATTTTTATCAGTGCAATATTTCAACGAGGGATGCTAGTTGATGGTATGGGCTGGAGATCGACAGGACAAAAGTGGAATAGACTGACATTCAATGGAGAAATGTAAGTGTACGTTTAAGAAATTAATGAAGCCATATTTTTTTGACTAATTTTAGTACTTCATAATTGACATTTTTTTTTTTGGCCTAGATTGATAATTGACATGTTAATTATTAGTACTGCCAAAATATATATACTTTCAGTCTTCAATAATGTTAGTCACCAAAATTAATTATTAACCAAATTATGTGCTGCTTCTTACACATATTAGTGTCTTATAAGTTATATCTACTACAAATAAATAAGAGTACTTTATTAATAAACCACAACTTGTTTAGTCATAAATTCAAACTTATAAATTTTTTTTTTATAAGCTACAACAAATATAGTTCTTTATTAATAAGTCACAAAATACATTTTAAAGCAAAAAAAAAATTAACTATAAAAATATAAAAACAAAAAACAAAAAATTCATAAGAAAAAAATTAAGTAAAGTGTAATTCTACGAAATTATAAAGTGTAACTCTTAACATATGATGTTAGAACAAAAAAAATTAAACTAAAGTGTAACTCAACAAAAACCCAAAATTAAATCTTAATTCAATAAGAATTATACTTTGGAAATGAAAGAATTATACTTTAAATATAATAGCATGCATGATTTGAAGTGTAATTCTTTCATTTAATTGATTGTAATAAAGTACTCTTTAATTAATTGTAATAATTATCTTCAAAAATTAATAAATAATGGTTTTAAAGTAAACCAATGACAAAAGAATGACTTGAAACTAATAATAGTAAAAACGGTGACTTAAGACTAAATGTAGAAGTTAGTTGTGGCTTAAGAGTAGTTTATCTAATAAATGAGGTTCCTATTTGATCAATAATTGGAAAACTACATTTGAATGATTAATGAGCTCTTGACTGCGAATTTTTTTTTTTGTGAAGGCTTATTCACGTAAATACTCATGAAACTAACTTCTTCTTTTTTTACGCTTTACTCCTTTAAAGTTTCTTATTTTTTATTTTGTCACCTGAACTTTATAGCATCATCTACCCCCTTAAGTCCATTCATTATTTGGAGTTTTAGAATTCCATTTTAAGTGATATTTATATAGTTTTAAAGAGGATATGCATAACTTCAAAATAAGTATAAAATTGCTAATTTGTAGAGGCTTGATGGGTCAAAGTCAAGCCAAAGTTTAAATAAAAACTGGACCATGGGGTATATGTTATTTTCTAAAGTTTGATCAATTCCCTTGTCCAAGGCACATGTCTTTCTTTATATATTAGCTAGGTCGATCTGTGTTCAACAGACAGTCAGATTACAATAGCATCATTGAGTAAAATTATGTAAAATTGACAGTCAGGTTTTACTTAATGTTTCTTTGTTCAACATGTTGCATGCTAAGTAAGCATTTAATATATAATTATTTTTCCTTATTTGCAGGCATATATGGGGCAAATACTATCAAAGTTATTATTGCTAAAGATACTGTCCTTGCTTGTGTCCAGGGAGGTTGAGGATACTCATCCTTTATTCAGTCTCATTAATTAATAGCTGCTGCTTGTGAGTGTTTGATAGGTGTTCTGTTACTCACATTTATAGGTAGCAGAACTATGCAATTTATTATCTTGCTACTCTTAGCTTTTCTAAGAATTTAGGTGTGCACAAGTTTGTGGATCCTCCTACTGCTGTTGTTTTAGTGTTGACAGCAGATGCTAAGGGTTTGCTAGAGCTGGGCTTGTTCTAGCTTAGTTTGTTTTCTTTTTGTTTTCAAGAAGACAATCGATCACATGTTCTGATTAAAACTAATTAAGGCAAGAGTCTGATTATGTAGAAAAAGATAAGCATAGGCTCTATTAATTTGTTTATTCATCTGTTGATTAGGTCCAGGGGTATTTTCCATATATTGCAGATTTAGGGAAGCAGCAATGGCAACAGTCCATATGCATAGCTTTGTCAATGAAAAGATACATGATGATAATCATATTGATCATAATCATTTTGCTCTACTGCAATAGTTATAATATAAAGCATAAATAGCATCATCTGTAGTTCAAGACAAACAAAAACCTTCATCTACAATTGCTTGATTTTTTTCACAGACTGCATTATGAGTTGGATCCCACTTTGGTTCAACCTCAAATTTTCAGTTCTGACATTGTCGTACACTTGGGTAAAAAAATGACTTTATTGAAGTACGCAAATTGACTATAAAGTTTGAGAACTCTCATCTCATCTTTCTGAGAGGTCTCAGGTTTTTAGATGTCTCCTCTCACCAAAGATGAGAAATATTTATATTACAAAAGCAGAAGAGAGATCAAAAGCTTCGGAGAGGAAAGACTGAGTCAGAATTCTGGATATCCTGGCAGAATGGGAACTTCCCATTGTAAGAAGATGACCTCTTCATGGTAAGAGGTCCATTTTGCAGAGTTCTCCCTTTTGAAGAACTACCTTTCTGTCTTTGCAATTTCTGATTCCCACCAATTCTTTTGGGACCAATTCCCTTGTTTGATTTATTGACAGCAATAACCAGTTGGGTACTTGAATTCACATCAGATTCCACTGCATGAACATTAGAAAGCGCAAGATTAATCTTTGAAGCTAATGAAGAATCCAGGGAGACAGACCTTCTTCTCGGCTCTACTCCATCCACCACTTCAGTTGAGATCTGACCTCTCTGTTTTCGACTCTCAACCTCTGCTTCACCATCCAATTCCTCTGTTTCAACCCCAATCTCAAAACTTTCATTTTCCATTCCTCCACTGGATTCACCACTATTTTCCAAAATCTCCACCTGGGTTTCTTCCTCTGGGATTGAATTGAGATTTGGTTCAGGTGCAGGAGTCCCCACGGCCTTAACAATGGGCGCGCGGCACATAGGGCAGTTGGTATGTGATCTGAGCCAAGTATCAACACAAGGAACATGAAAAGCATGATTACACTTTGGCAAGAGTCTCAGCGTCTCATCTTCTTGAAACTCGCTCAAACACACAGCACAGTCTGTACCATCAACCAGACCATCACCCTTCTTGTACTGGCACACCGTGATGGAGCTGATAATCGACTGTTGGAGACCGACGGTGTTGATGTACCAGATGGGGTGGTCAAGCACAGGACCATGAAGATCTTCATCAATAGACTCATGATCATCTTGGGTGCTCTGATCAGATTGTCGCTGTGATCTTCTCCTTGAATAGTACTTTACATAGAAAAAGTAGCCATAACCAAGAAGAAAAGCGACTGCAACGAGCGATAAGGAAACAATCAATAAGTTGTGCGATTTATGGGGCTTCTTTGGTGTGATATCATTGATAGAAGACTGGCAGATGGTAGGACACTCAACCAAACATGGTGATAGACAATAACCTGATTCATTTTCTGGATTACAATATGACTCGCAGACCTGTGTTAGTATCAGCTTTCTGTGGTGCAATCCCATAACTATAACTGAGACAGAGAGGCGGCTAAGCAGAGGAAAATACCATGAAAACCCACAGCAAGAGAGAGAGAGGTTTGTAGTTGGTGAAGAGAAGAGACGTGGAAGATGCAAGGGTTGAATTTTAAGATAACTTGTATTGTTAAAATTTGGATCTTTGAATGAATGTGAAGGAGAAGACTGAAGGCGGTTAAGCCCTGTTTGGTTGTTATGTCAAAAGAGTGTTATTTAATTGAAATAAAAAAAAAAAAAAAAAACAATCTTTTTTAAAAAAGTAATAGAGTAGTGGTTTCGTTTTTTTTTCCTTGTTATTATGAGAATAGAGTAGTATGGATTCGGCTTCTCTGTGTTTCAAGACTTTACTGTCGGGGCTGTTTATAAAATTTGATCCATTTAAATAATTTAATTAAAGAAGGTTACATCAGTTTATTTAATATTTAATTAAAAATATAATATTTTTATCATCTAAACTATTAAATTACTTGAAGGAGCAAGATTTTATTAAAAACACCAAACATTACAATCTTGAAAATTAGAGAAGCTAAATCCGTTTTAATTGGTATAGAATATAAATTTTTCAGGCCAAGGAAACAGTAGTTTATTTTCTTTTCTTTCTTTTTTTTTTGCTAAAAGGGAAGTAGTTTTCAAGTGGCATTAATGTGAGGCTGTGTATTTCATGAGTTAGGATTATGGGATAAAAAGTTAAAAAAATAGTTTTACACTGTTTTTAAACTCTTAAATTAGAAAAGTTGAGATGATTTTTAACGGTACTATTAAATGATTTGGCAAAGACATGGAAACGTAATAAATTTGAATTAAAACTTTTTTTTAGAAAGTGAACCCTAAGAAAGAGAAAGACAGGGGTTCATTTTCTTCCTCCGCAAGCTTGCAACCGGCCATGAGATTTTGATCTAATATTGAGAGATCTAAGAATATATATAAAGATCTTGATTCTAAAATTCATTTGTGGCCATTGTGGATCGGTGAAAATGACATAACAACTCGATAGCTGATTTATTATATCTCCACTAATGAGCCAAAAAAAAAAAATTTTGACAGTTGTTAACCGAAATATAATATGGAGTGGATCTTAAAAGAAATTTCTTAAATAAGCTTATTAATTAAGGGATCCTTCAATGAAAGGGGCTTGTATATATAGGAAATTACATATTTGGTCAACTTATTTTATAACTAGTTCAATTTTGATCAATGTTTTTAATTTAGTTTAGTTTTGGTCAACTAATTGTTGCACTTGTTCAAAAAAGGTCATTTCCATCTATTTGGAGTGGATCAATGAATGTTGAGGGGCAAAACTGCTCTTTCACTCTATCTATAGCTTCCATATATATCTCCCAATTAACCATGAACAGAAACCTTCACTACAAGAAAAGTGAGCATTAATCACTAATTTCATGGACTAATTTGTAGCAGGTGGCAATTACTCAAAAAATTGGTCAACATATACTGTTTTCCCATTGAATGTTTATGTAACCCCCATTTTAGTTTGTAAAAAGTAACTATTGTGACATCAGTGGGCTTATTGGGTCTGTATATATGATGGGCCAACTAATAACATATTTGTGACATAGGCCAACTAATGTAAAAGAGTTGTTCATACAGTTGGGAAGGGAAGCTTATTCTCGCCACTCTCTTATACCAACCTTCTTGAATTGGTTGATGACTACAGCAACTAACAAGTGAGGCTAAGGCACATCTTTCAATGGAGCTGCAAAACCATCCCGTTATCCCTCTGTTTCAAAAAGGTTGCTCTTCTTTTTTTTATGCTCAACAAATTATCAGCTAGTTCAAGGATGAATTCCCACCCATTCGACAGTTGAGGTATTGAATTAGACACTCTATTTTCTATGATTTATTATTTTAAATGTTATCTATTCAGATTTTTAGAGGCTTAATTTAGTGGATGATGTTGTTTCTACCTCCATTGGTGCAAAATTAGGTTCTTAATTTAGTTGGAGTTATCACCCATCCAAACTTGGAGGAGGAATAGTCTGCAATCCCAGGTCAGTGGCCTATGATGGGTTATTCAGTTTTAGTTATGGGTTAGAGGATTCAGAGTATAACTGAATTGGTAATTTTGTGTAAAATGAGGGTGAACACCAACTGTTTGATCAAATTACTCACCGACTCCATCGGTAAGAGACATTGATGTGTGAAGTCTGCACATTCATTCATATGAAGGCTCAATCATCCAAATGACAAAAATGAAATCCAACTTTACTGACTAATAGGATTATACAAAGCTTTGAAGAGTAATAAATCAATCCTCACCAATCATTAAAAAATTCCATACAAACACAGCGAGGTTAGGGAAACTGAATGTCAAGATCATACGGATGAGTATGTACAATGCTATCTTATTCACTGGCTAGCTAGTGAAGCAGATCATTTTTCTTGTTTAAGTGATATATATTCAGTTATATAAGATTTACGACGAGTAGTAACTATTGGAGACACTACTACAAAAATGTTCATATATATCGTTTCATATATATCAGTTTTAAAAGTACCCGATATGATAATATTAAGTTTTTGAAAATGGATATCTCTCTCATATTATATATCGGTTTACATATTAGGATGTTCTATTCCGATATATTAAATTTTCTAATTTAATTTTATATATCGGTTTGCATAGTAGGGTGTTTTATTATGATATTTTAAATTTTCTAATTTGATCAACTATATTCTAACACTGATATCAAAACTAATATAAGGGAAAAAAGGTTGATACTGTTCACTAACTTGGGTTTTTAATCTTGATCTCAGCCTAACTTCTTCTCACTCAAAACGCTCACTCACACTATCCCCGAGCTCACTCTCTCTCTTTCTCTCTATTTCATCTATTTCATTCATTGTGCCTCCTCACTAATCGAACTGCCATCATTTGGTGGTGATGGCTTGCGAGACCACCGGCCATCCCTTCCTCTCTCTCTCTTTCCTTTTCCTTCCCCAACCTAACCCAAGCATAGCCGAAGGCCGCTCTGGTTATAAGCTGATTATCCAATTCACCCAGCAGGAAGAAGAGAGCGATGGATTGAGCACGAAGGCTTGTAGAGAGAGAACACAATAAAGAGAGAGAGAGAGATAGAGAGGTATTTGATGAGATTGTTTTGTATTTTTTATTTTTAATTCGAGTTTAGGTTTTGGATTTAGCATTCTAATATCTGCAGGTTATTTGAACACGGGTGTTTTGTTATTTGGGTATTTCTGGAATTTGGGTGTTTTGTAGTATGTTTGAACTTGGGTCTATTTGAAATTGGGTGGTGGAATTCTTTGTATTTACATGGAAATTTGGGTTTGTTTTATGAAATTGGGTTTGTGGTTTGTTTGTTTTGGCTTTGAGCTGTTGACATTGGCAAAAATGATGAAAGTTTGATTGTTTCATGTACATTAGATCCATAATTTTATTTGGTCTGAAAAATTGCTATAGAAATATTGCATGTTTCATGCTTGATCTGCTATTTGGCAGGGCCACTTGTACATCATTGATGTTTCTCAAGCAGTTGATTTGGACCACCCTTGTGCTAATGAATTCCTAAGTAAAGATTGTTTCCATGTTTATGTAAGTTCACAGTTTTTGTTACTTTAAGTCAGTTAAATTTGGTTCTTCTTTTTCATTATTTTTGCATGTTTGAGTCAATTAATTCATATTTTCATTATATTTTGTTACTTTAAGTTTTTTGTTACCTCGTGCTAATGCAAATATATTTTAAGTCAGTTAAACAGGTAAGGGGAGCCAGTCCTATAAATCTAATAATGTCCAAATAATACCATTCAACTTTTGCATGTTTTGTGTGTATCTATGCTCCAATGTTTGAATATAAATTGGAATTGGTTATGATTTCTCCCTTTTGTGTTAAATTAATAAATTCTTGGTTCTAAGTTGTTATCAAGCTAACTGCCCTTTCTAGCTGGTTTGCCCTACAAAACATAGAATATGTTTTCTTTTGTTATTACGGTCCAATCTTGTCAATATAATTTAATTTCGATCTTCTAATTAGTTAGAAATAGATAGCATATGCAAACACTACAACAAAAACGTTAATAGATATCACCCTTTTTATATCAAATTTAAAATAACTGATATTGTAAATAATATCAGTTAATTTTTTTTGTTGATTTCTTAACTCTATTTGAAATCACCAATTCTTTTTACCTGATATATAATGTTTTCCCCTTTCCTAAGAATTTTGTAAGGACATCAGTCTAAAATGTTAACTGATATTATAAGTTGAAATTTCCCTCCCATTATCTTAACACCCAAATACACCTGATATCTAATGTTTTTGCTTTTCCATATATTTTGTAAACATATCAGTCTCACATATCAACTGATATTTTAACTGCATCAGTTTACCAAAGATAAAATAGCATTTTTTTGTCCTACCAACACTTACGACACAAACCCACACAAACCCACTTACTGAAGTTTTGGGTCTCTCATTCTCTCGCCTTTTCTCCTTCGCTCTCTCTCTCTCTCTCTCTCTCTCTCTCTCTCTCTGTCTCTCTCTCTCCCTGCGAACTCTATCGGGTTCTCGCTGTCCGGCGACTGTGGCCAGCGAGATGACCACCGCCATCTTCCTTTCTTTCTTCTCTCTCATTCATTAGGGGTGGGAAACTGGACCGGACCGGACCGAAATTGGGGAGACCGAAGACCGGATCGGATGCTTCAGGTAGCCTAATTTGGAGTTCGAGACCGGACCGAAAATCTGGTAGACCGAAAGTCCGATAGACCGGCCAACTCGGTCCGATCCGGTCCGGACTGGGCCTTGACCAAGTCTCTCATTAGGCCCATTTTCAAAATTTTCTTCTTACATTTTGGGCTATTTCTTGGACTATTTGGACCATTTTGTGCCATTTTTGTGCTACTCTCCAGAAAAAAAATGAATAGAGGTTTTAAACATCAAAAACTCAAGACTCTTTAAGTCATGAAATAATAAAACCCTACAAATTTAAATTAAAACTTAAAATTTCTAAGTTCAAACTTAATCAAACATTGAATCAAACCTACTACAACTTGCAAAGTTTCAAAATGAATAACTCTGTCAAGTTTCAAACCTAATGACTTAATGTAAAGGTTCAAAAAAAAAATACCAAAATATTACAAACCAAAATGAATTTATAATACTGCCTCTTGTTGGATGCCTCTAGTAATTGGAATACAGCTAATAGCTCAAAAGGACCTCCAGGATAACATCTTTTTACTGCCTCTTGTTGAAGATATGCTTAATGCTTTGCTTGCCACAACATATGCAATCCAGGCCCACCACCTCACCTCCCTCTTTGCCTTCTGCCCTTCTGGTACAACCTTAAGTACTTGTCTCTAGAGCTGAAAGAACAGAATTATAGAACCAACCCACCCAACCACAAGGGCCTCAACCCTATTACAAAGCAGTAACTATGAAAAAAAGAAGAGTCACCATCTTCCTCAGTATCAAAGAATTAGTAATGAAAAGACATGAGCATAAAGTAGGCACGAGGCTTGTGCTCCTTCAACAGACAGCTATTCATACAAGGACCATGAATCACTTAAATGAGCATTCATATATCAAAATTAAACAAATCGAATTCCAATATGCTCAAAGCACAAAATTTAAAATGAAATCTGAATTAAGATTTCGGAAAAGCAAAATTTACTTCATTTTTTAATATAGTTATGTTATGCCCAAAATAAAACAAAAAACCAAAGTAAGGCAAAAAAAAAAAGTCTTTACTCATTAGTATGAACAAAGAATAA
>QANT01008448.1:0-11817 GCA_003254885.1 Purshia tridentata | reverse complement strand
AACTACAACTAACCTTCGCATTTAGTTTTAAACCATCGCTTTTACTACTGTTAGTTTCAAGCTATTTTTTTGTTATTTGTTTATTTTAAAGCTATTATATTTTATATGATATTTCGGAAATGCCTTCCGTTAGAGTCGTCAAGAGTAGCACTTATAAAGTATAATTCTTTCATTTTTAAAATGTAATTCTTATTAATTTAGAATTTAGTTTTGAGTTTTTATTGAGTTACAATTTGGTATAATTTTTTATTTCTAACATCATATGTCATAGAATTATACTTTACTTAATTTTTTTCCTCGGAATTTTGTTTTTGTTTTTATATTTTTATAGCTGAATTTTTATTTTGTTTTTGCATAAAAATGTATTTTTTGGCTTATTAATAAAGAACTATATTTGTTATGACTTAAAAATAAATAAATTTAAAGTTTAAGTTTATGACTAAAAAATATGATAAGTTGTAGCTTATTAATAAAGTTCTCTAATTACCAAACACATACTTTATTGCATTATAATTAAACTAGTAAAGTACCCTCAAATAATTAGGTAGAAATTTGTTTACTATATATTACTTTGGTGCATGTTAACATTATCATTATGAGAAAACAATTAATATTTGATATTCTTCAGCCGTTCAGATTCGTGCTAAGCTGACCTATGGTGGTTTGAATGACAAAACGAAAAGCTGGGGCTTGAATAATGTCGGTGGCGATCATCATCAGCAAGAGGAAGTGGATGAAATAATTCATGATGCTCCTAAGAGAACTGTTTTCTTGATGTTTAATATAAATTACCCCCCCATTGATGAACAAGAAGTCATAGACTTCTTCACTAAGTATATATAAATATCAACTCATCTCCCTCCTCCTATAAAATCGTAATTTGCATGACAATTAAGTTCTTCATATATACATTTTTTGATTCATATTGTTTTTTTAAATATTTGATAGGAGATTTGGAGCTGTTGAATCTTATTGTCAGAGAGTCCCTAACTATGCCCGCATTGTCTTTCGTGACGCTCACATTGCTTCAGCTGTCCTTCGTGGAGGCCATGAGAGGACATTCACTATTAATGGCATTTATGTCTGGGCCAAAAAACATGTTCCTCCGCAACCCTAAGCTGCCATTGCAGTGGCTCGAGCTCCAAATATGGCTTGTACAATAAAATCTTGAAGAAACATTTTGCGTTTCTAGGTTCTCCAAATAGGTGACATATAACATTGAGTAGTCTATGTATGTTCTCTAAATAAGTGTCAATATAGTTTGACTTCGACGATCTCTAATACCTAGAGACAGTTAAAACATCATAAAGAAATTAAAATGTAAGATAACTCAGTGAGTAGATAAAACATGAAGTAGAACGTTGAAGTTATTTATACTTTTAAATTTCTTTAAATCAAGTTTTACTCTGAACACATTATATCACTCGTTGAAATCCCATAGTTTAAAAACTCATTTCATAAATCATTTCTAAAATAATTCTCAAATTTGAAAAATTGTGCTGCTGCATAAGAAAGCTAGAAATATGAATTAGCTTGAAAGGATGCAATGTATTAGAATTGAATAATCCTGTCATGCTTTCTATAAATAAATCAATCCACTGTAAATGCAACTATAATAAATGCCATGCTTAATGCTGAATCTTATGTGGAAATCAACCTTTGAAATAAATAATAAATTTTGAAACTGAAATTAATATATATCTGAAAACAGCAAGATACTCGTGCTAAAATTAATGCTGCCAACAGTAAATTGAAATCTTTTATTTTAAATAAATGCTCGACATCTAAAACTCAATAAGACTACTCAACTGAGAATAACCAAATCTAAAAGAATGCCAATTGAAATCATTTCTGTAAACTGATATTTCAAACAATAAATCTGAAACACACTAGTACCCATGGAAAAAATGGCCATACACTCATGTGGAATACACACCAGGCAGGGCAAATAAGCTAGCCACATCCGGTGTGAATATGTGAGCAGACTCATAACTAGCCAAAACTTGATTTAAAAGAATTTGAAAGGATAAATAATTGGAAAAAATGGCCATACACTCATGTGGAATACACATTACACCAGGCAGGGCAAATAAGCTAGCCACATCCGGTGTGGATATGTGAGCAGACTCATAACTAGCCACATCTCGTGCAGAGTGATCTTGATACATGGGCAGGCTCACAAGCTAGCCACTTCTCGTGCAGAGTGATCTTAATGCACGAGTAGGCTCATAAGATAGCCACTTCCTGTGCAGAGTGATCTCGATGCACATTCAGACTGATGAACTAGCCACTTCTTGTGCAAAGTGATCTACATATATGCATGAGCAAGATGATAAGCTAGCTACTTCCTGTGTAGAGTGATCTCCATGCATGGGCAAGCTCATCTGGTCATACACCACCGATGATCTCTAGGCGAGTGCAGAGATATTCTGTACCTGTTTAATGAGGGTGCAAATAGGGCTATTTAAAACTGTTCATTTTATTACCAAATTCATCATGTTCAAAAACAGTATTTCTGACCACTAATAAACATCTTATTTTTAAACATGCCTCTATGAACAAATCATGTAAATCCATATAAAGACTGATAATGGAAACTAGTCTGTAATATATATACTGAACCGGGCACTTACATAAAATTCAACTGAAATCAATCTCATCATTATAACTACAAATTAAATCATGGAAATTTATAAAACATTTCCACCAAAAACAAAAGTCCAACTGACAATCATTATTTTTAAACCAAATCTCAAGATATATAACCCATTTAAGTTAAATCATAAACTCAAGAAAACATTTCCAAAATAAAAGTCCAACTCACAATGAGAAACTAGATTTGATCCTTTGCTGGATTGTCTCGAGCTTCAGTAGTGTCGCTCATAAGAATAAATAAGTAAATAAAACATGGGATTAGGCATGGCTTAACGAAAAATCAACCATGCATGTACCTATGTTCCGCTCAAACCATATATATTTAAATGGTTAAATTATAAATTCTTTTAAAAACTCATATACTTATAAACTCATTTTAAATCCTTCTTGGCTCACAATCCAACATCACCCATATTTATTAATACGTCAATTTAATCCAAATAAATCTCATGTACTATATACATGGGCCGATGTTTGTTAGAGAGTTGTAACCCTGACCGAGAGTCGTTTTGGTACCAAAAACATCACTCTGCATATGAGTTTAAAAGTAAATCTCGTGGTAAGAAGTGAATCACACTCTAATTATAGAATTAACTCTTATAATCGGAATGCGACGGAGGCAAAATAAATAAACAAAAATAACACTTCTTAGTTCCATTATACAACAAAACCTTATTCAAGTTTACATCAAAACAACTTGTCACAATACCTTAGGTTTTACAGGGCTTTAAAAGCGAAACTAAACTTCATCGGTTTACAAACTACTTCTTGCTAATCCTTCTACGGTTTCAGGTCTTCAATTGTTGAACCTGCAAAGTCTATGATTGGGTAATCTCAAACCAACATCTTAGCATGCATACGACCTTATCATGCAGAATTGAATAAATTGAAGCTCAGTAAACAGAAAAAATCATGGAGTAGAAAATATATCATGCAACAATACTAATGATGTAGGAGTGTTATGCTGCACTTTCTCAATTCAATCCCTTAAAAAGTAAATTGCAATATGTCTTTACTTTAATCGCAATTAAAGTGTAAAACATCCTAACTTAGATCGTAATTGAGGCTTTGAGCACTTTGTTGGGATGCTTAGCCCCTTTGGGGTAACTTTGCATGATTTAATTTGCCTGCATGTGTGTGAAGATTACTCCACACGTGTGTATGACAAGCTTATTTGCGTGCTTGATATGAAGCAGTCATTCCTTACAGGTGTATGGCGAGCATTTCCCTGTCTGCCTATGCATAGAGCTCAGCACAGGTGTATGGCGAGTAGTTGCCTAAGTAGTTGCATGGTGAAATTTGAATTGTTGTTGACATTATCTGTTTTGCATAAGTTTTGATTTGAAGATTTGATTACTTAATTAGTTATTCTAATAACTTGTCAATATTATTATCTCTTGATGATTCCACCTAGCATACATGGCTTAAGATTTTAGAGATTATGTGCAGTCGGTTTATATGAATCATTTTTAAATAGCTTTATTATTTCTTCAGAAAATATTTGTGAAAAGTTTTAAAACTAGGGGACTGCTAAGAGTGATGTGAAGTCTTAGAGTACAACTTGATTTAAAAGAATTTGAAAGGATAAATAATTTAAATGCTTTACTTTTATATTTTTGTACACTCACTGGGATATCTCACGTCTCCGTTTTGATAAATTAATTTCCTTCTAGTTATTAGAGATTGCTGAGGTTGGATCGCTCCATGTTGACACATTCGAATTTTCCCATATCTGCTTGGATAGGAGGATTAATTGGAACACCTTAGGGAATTTCATATGCATCCATTAGGTTTTTTAACAAAGAAGATCAAAGTTAGGGATTTGGATCATTTTGAAAGGTCTTGAAGACAGAACTTTGAAAAGTAAATTACAAAGCTTCTTCCTTAAGGTATACTCGCAACTCTAAATTAGTAAGTTAGTATCATAAAAAAATGTAAATTGAGCACTCAACATCAGATATAATTAGACAATTATAGTATTTATCTTTGTAATATTAGCTGTTAATACTTTTAACGGTAGAGGTTTGACAGGCTTCTTGTAACCCACTTAGTATGTGCTCCTATATATATACTAATGAGAAAGACTCCTCTCATATATATCGTGGATTTTCATAAAACTTGGCACAAATATCCCATTTACCCTTAAATATATTAACTATCTTTCAGTTCCTACACTTTATGACCTTATTTTAAACTCTGATGGTATGGGATTCGAGGATTGATTAAAAATTAACTTTAATTGAAAAATAATAGCTAACCATGGTGTGACAAAGAGAGAGGTTGAATGGGATTTTGTTTTTGTTGGATCGAAACTCGGGATTACAATAACTTTTAATTTATTTCAACATAAAATTAAAAGTTATTTTATCTATCAGTATTAAAAAATGAGTCCATTAGTTCTAAGCCCCGATATCTACTAGACCTTAGTTTTAAGTCATAGCCGACCCATTCCGTAGTTAGTTTCCAGCCACAGTTAAAAAAACCCAAGAATTAGGCTTTGCAAAAAGCATTAAAACTGATTGTAATTACAGCCATGTCATCCTCATTCATATGCCCAAAACCAAATCACTGCTATCTCTCTCTATCTCTGTCTCTGTCTCTGTCTCTCTCTCTCTCACACATTCTCTCTCGCTCAACATGATAGTATGAGTTACACTTTTTAAATGAGTTATACTTTCGTTTTTTGTATTATGTAATTCTATTAGAGTTGCACTTTGCATTTACAGAATATTATTCGTGAATTCATCTAAGTAATTTTGCAAAAGTTGCACTTAGCATTTATAGAGTATTATTCATGAATTCATTTAGGTAAATTCTACAAGAGTTACACTTTGGTGAAGAATTTGTTTAAGTAATTATCTAACAAATATTTTTTGTGATGAATTTACAGGATTGATTGCAGGCCGATAATTAAAAGATAAAATAAACAAATAACAAAATAATGGCATAAAACTAATAGTAGTAAAAGCGATGACTTAAGATAGCTACATGCGAGTTGCACTTTGCATTTAGAGAGTATTATTCATGAATTCATTTAGGTAAATTCTGCAAGAGTTAAAGAATTTGTTTAAGTAATTCTCTAACAGATATTTTTTGTGATGAATTTGCAGGATTGATTGCAAGCCGATAATTAAGAGATAAAATAAACAAATGACAAAAGAATGGCATGAAACTAACAATAGTAAAAGCGATAGCTTAAGACTAAATGTGGGAGTTAGTTGTGGCTTAAGAGTAGTTAACTTTAAAAAAATCACTTTAAGAAAGACCTTTGTTACTACACATACATGCATGCAGTAAGCAATCCCCTTTAAGAAAAAAAAAATACAATTAGAAATTCTGGTTTTCGATCTGCTTATAATTAAAGCCCCTACATATGTTTTAAATACCAACAATCACAACCTAAATAAACATATAAAAGACAGCATATAACCACAACTTGTGTGAGTCACAATCGTTGATAAGCCTCATTTGGTTATTTAAATTAAGCAACAAGCTAGAACAACCTAAGTAGCAGTCCAAAAGTTTCTTAAATAAATTGATTCTCCTTTTTTTGGTTTTATGTAAAATTGTTATGTATAACTGTAACATGGTTATGTAGTATAAAAAATTCTTATGTAAATAATATGGGTAGACATAAAATTTATAATTGTAGGATTTATAAGTTGCAACTTCTAACCTTTCAGGGCAGTCAGCTGCATAAAAGCTTTATATATAAATGCATGCCCGCGGGGATTTCCCTCTCTAACCCTCTCACAACTCAATTACCACAACAATACATCCAATCTCAGAGTTTGTAGCTAGCCATGGCTTTTTCGGTGAGAGTATCGACTGTGGTTGTGGTGGTGGTGATGATGATGATGATAATGGCTCAGATGTTGCAGGTGTCCCATGCAATCGTGTATAAGGTTGGAGACTCCGCGAGAAGGACCACCACTAGCAATCTTGATCACTACAACAAATGGGTTGGTAATAAGACTCTCCCTTCAAAGTTTTCTATAGTTTAATTAGTATTCTAATTTTGGGCTTTCCAAATATTTATTACTTCGTGGGGTATTTCTCTCATCTATGCTATAATAAAGCTAGAAGGACTTTTGGTGTTACAGATCGATTATACTAAAGATATATTGAATTGTTTGAAATACCCAATTCTTTAATTAAAACATTATATTTTCTTACCAGTCACACACTTTGTTGTGTTATAGCACATTATAATGTGAATTACACCATAGAATTTTGTCTACTACGTTATTTTGGTGTTAACATTATATCACATTAAAAAACAATTAATATTTAGTATTTTTCAGCATCTCACACTCCTATTGAGGCCTATGGTGGTTTTAATGACAAAATGAACCGTTTGCACTTGAGTAATGCTGGTAATGATCATCATCAGCAAGTGAAAGTAGACACTTTTAGTCCCCGTATTCCTCATATTCATAAGAAAACTCTTTTCTTGACATTTTCTAAGAAGTTTCCCATTCCTCAAGAAGAAGTCATAGCCTTCTTCACTCAGTAAGTGTATATGCTCATCCTTTCATTGAGTGATTCCTCATTTATGGTAAATAAGAAATCTCTTATGGGCCACACTCCATTGTATTATGATAATCAGAACCATCTATATTTTATGTCATAGTTGAAGAATTTTTATTACAAAAAATTAGCTAAATCACAACCATTTACCCTTATGATTAAATGGTTATTAATTTAGGTATTTATATCAAAATTATTTTATTCATCTATTTATTTGATCACAATTAAATATCTTAATTATTTTCGATTTGTCTAACTTTATACAATGATGAACATAGCTAATCTAAAAATATGGTTTGGGTCATTAAAATACTATATATCTAGTAAACCCTAAAGTCATCCCTTAAATATAATTATTTGAGGAATCCCTCAAAGTAAGAGGGTCATGTATATATATATATATATATATATACACACGGATCCCTTCTATTTCATTTAATCAAACTGTTAAATACTTTCTAATTTATTTAAGTTTTTGCAAGATTGATCATTAAATTAAGACTTAAACCATAGAAGACTTCAACCGTCAAATTATTATGTCAAGTGGGCCGCACAACAGATTTTTTAATTTATCCTTAAATGAAGGATAACTTATTGGAAAGGGCCTCTATATCTCTCCTTCTCAATAAAAACGTAGCTTGCATGCTAATTAATTCCTTCATATTAATACATATAATACTAATTCATATTGGTTGTTTTTCTATACATTTTGATAGGAGATTTGGAGCGGTTGAAGCTTATATACAAGAAGTTCCTAGCCATGCCCAAATTGTCTTTAGACATCCTTACACTGCTTCAGCTGTCCTTCGTGGGAAAAGAGAGGCGAAACTCAGCATTGATGGGAAAGACCTTCGGGCCAAAAAATATGTTCCTCCAAAAGAACCTATCAATGAGTCGCAACCAAAATCTCAACCCTAAGTTCCTGCTTCTACACTAAAATCTTTGAAGGGACACTTGGCGTTTTGGTAGTTCTAGTATCAATAGCAAATGATCAAACTCTTCTAGTCATTGTTTTTTGTCTTTCTTAATTAGTTGCTTAATAACAGCATGGAGGTCTCCCCACCCCACCCCCTCAAGTTTATTAGCTAGTTTATTATGGTATTTTGAGGTTATTAATTTCTTTTTAGATGGATTTTTTATATTACAAGACTTTTAAATAAATTTAGCAAAATAATTCATCACATTGTTGCTGGCAAGTATTATTGTTAAATGTCAAATTTTTAGGATAAGCAATTTCAAATTATATTAGACAAAAAAACCAAAATTGTATTAGATTACGGCTGTTGTTGCGATTTCCAATCAATATGAGAGAATATGTATTAAGGGGAATGTTATCCACTTTCTTCACTAATCTTCTCTTTTATTATTTTCATTTAACAATGTGAATTCATAATCGGAACAAATATGAAACAATTAGGAGTTCATGAAACCAGTAGATCAATTGAACCAATGAATATTGAATATACATATAGGGATTCGCAAAACCAGAACATGACCTAAACCAATAAATAAAAGGATGGACCACACTAGTGGCGGAGCCACAGTGGGGATAATGGGGTCTTGTGACCCAAATAGCTTGTTGTGTTTAACCCCAACATATTTGGTTGTGCCCCTGTTTAAAATGTGGTTTCTAACCCCAACAGCTTGATTGGATGTTCTACTTTATATATGTGATGCATGCAAGCTTCCACAACAGTCCATTATGTCTATACACAACCTTGAAGGTCAAAATTGAGCCACACCAAGCATGCAAAAATGAATTGTTGGTTCCAATAATAAATGTTAATTTTACAAGTTTGTAATGAAGTACTTTTTATTGTGTTCAACAAAGATATTAAATGAAGTGCATGAAATTTTGGACTTTTATTGTGCTTAAGCACAGTTGCAAATTCTTAGACTTTTTGAGAACACAAAAAACCGCACGTATGCACTCTCAAATTGATACTTCATTCATATACCATATTTCATGTCAAAAGTTTCTCTCTCGGAAGAGGTATTATATAGTAGTGTTAGTTACTTAATTGTGTGGTATCACTTTTATTTTTTAAGTCAATAAATAAGAGGTTTTAAGATAGAAAAATATTTTACCTTTGTGATACATTTTACAAGAATTAAACAAGAGTATAAATCACCAAGAAAACTTCTTGATTAAGAGCAGCAGCTTGAGCTGAATAAAACTGAATCACTGGTAAAAAATATAACCATGCTTGAGTTTTTAAATATACAGAGTGTGAGTTTTCCAGTTGACATGTTGTGGTACATAATGTTGAATTCTTCTTATCAATCATCATAATGTTGCAATTGAATGTCTTTACATGATTTTATACTCTTATTTTGGGTTTATTGTCTTTCAAGTTGAACCCATTCGAAATTTCTTTGCTGCTCTTTTTCTCGCCAGCATTGAGATAATGTTAATACATGTTAATTTCCTTTGGATTCATGTTGATATTTATTAGCAGCTGTTATATTGGTAGTTATTATAAAAACTAATTTAAACTATAGTGATTGCCACTATTGTCAAGGGATTTGGATACGATAACAAGACTTCCCTTCTGGTAAGATTTCATCAACCTTTAACACGGTTTTAACTCCATTTTTACTATTTCATACATTTTAGTGAGGGAGGGGCCTTAGGCTATCCCATATGCGTAGGTGGGGATGTCTCTGGAGAATTTGCTTTAACTTGTTCTTCTAAGCGTTGTTTCTAATCTTCATCAGGTTCTGCACATCTCTCTATCCCTCCCAATTGTTTTTGGTTTTTTTATAATTTTTTTATTCTTTTAAAGTTATTATTATATTATTTTTAACAATGATTAAAAAGATATTTTTGCCCTCATAAATTTATCACATGTGGGTCATATACCAATTAATTTTAAATGACAGTTATGACTGAATTGACAGAAAATCCTTGATTAGTGCTTAAATAAATTTTTAGTCCTTAATTAAAATACTTTAAATGTCCTAACTGAAAAACGGTGTAAAAATTGAGTCATTTTGTTATAATTTTTCATTTATGTTTTGTAATGCTTGAACACAACTATCCTTTTTTATTGGGCTAGGCTACACATGCATGATGTTCGTGGGGTATTTTGGGTCCACAGAGAGAGAGAGATAGAGAGAGAGAGAGAGAGAGCAATTGGTTTTTTTTTTTTTTTTTAAATGACAGTTATGACTGAATTGACAGAAAATTCTTGATTAGTGCTTAAATAAATTTTTAGTCCTTAATTAAAATACTTTAAATGTCGCATCCTAACTGAAAAACGGTGTAAAAATTGAGTCATTTTGTTATAATTTTTCATTTATGTTTTTGTAATGCTTGAACACAACTATCCTTTTTTATTGGGCTAGGCTACACAGTGACATGCATGATGTTCGTGGGGTATTTTGGGTCCACAGAGAGAGAGAGAGAGAGAGAGAGAGAGAGAGAGAGAGAGAGAGCAATTGGTTTTCTTTTTTTTTTTCTTTTTTGGTTTTCTTTTACTTTGTTCAAAAGGCATTATAATCAAGTAAAAGATAAACTACATCATTTTTCAGTGTGTTTGGATACAAAATTACTTTTGGTTCTCGTGATTTTAATTTGAAAATTTAATCTTTTTTTGTGTTTAATTTCGTTTGTAATTTAGGGCATTCTGCACTCCAACATACAATTTTTTCTCAATTTGAAACTAATAATAGTATTGTATAAGCATATATAGAACTAAATTTCGATAACTATTTTGGTATAAATTTTGGTTTTTTTGGTAATAATCGATTTACTTTCTTTCGGTAATTGGCAACCTTTTTCGGTTTTTACCCAAATCAAACCAAATTTGAAAATCGATTTACCAAACAAAATTTTTTTAGCCTATGTGGTAATACCAAACCAAATGGTAGCGTAATTAGATTCCATAAAAAACAATGTCATTGGCTAAAATCCCATAAAATCTATTATTCTCCTTTTAAAATCCTACACATTTTTTACCTAATTTTGGATTTTGATAAGACAAATGGAGCCATTGGATCTTCCCAATTCGAGCACCCCTCCTCCCTCCACACCTTCGCCACCCACAACCAGAAATCTGTCAAACCCATAAATCAAAAAGAAGCGTCACCAAGAAGGGAGGCATGGGCTGCTGGGTGGGGATGGAGGAGGGGCTTGGGTTGGGGCGACTGCTGATTTTTTTTTTTTTTGCTGTTATTTTATTATTTTTTAAGTTTATGTGGCATCATTAATCTATGTGGCTGATTTTTGGAAGTCAAGTGGATGCCATGTCAGCATCCACGTACCAATTAACAAACCAGTTTAACAAATGTATTAACAGAGAGATGAAATTGCCACAAAAATATAATTGAGGTATCGAAATTTCACTTTTTGAAATTGAAGTACTAAGTTGCAAAACACGCTATATATACTTGAGGTATAAAATGAAGTTTGACCTAAAAGTTATTTTATGTATCAATATTCAAAAAATCACTACCAAAACATTTATTGAAAAGCCAATACAACTTATAAACAAGTTCTCAGTTCTCAATTCCCCAAAAAGACCTTTCTCACAATAGCAAGGCAACCCCTCTTAAAGGGGAGAAAAAAAAAAAGAAAAAAAAAAAGACCTGTTTCTGGTTTGCTGCTTACAATGACCCTCCATATTCTTC
>QANT01008446.1:0-14245 GCA_003254885.1 Purshia tridentata | reverse complement strand
TGTCATGGTATTGGGGCACAAGCTTCCCTAATTAAAGACATCCTAAACTTCATAAAGTCATCCCCCTAGATTTGGGCCTTGGCTCTATTACTCCTTTTGTAGGTCATTCCTAAGTACTTACCCATGGATTACATTGGTCCCTATGTGGGCCCCCCAAGGTCCTACCCATGCAAAACTTTAGTTGAAAGACAATGGGGCCTTGTCTATTTTTTTTTTTAAATTTTATTTAGTTNTTTTTTTTTTTAAATTTTATTTAGTTTTCTTAGAGGTAAAATTGAATTAAAAAAAAAGAAAAAGAGAGGATTCAAATGAGAAAATTGGGGTTTAAAAATAAAACCACTTTAAGTTAATCTAAGGCATGTGATTTACCCAAAAAAAAGATGCCCCCACCCGAATGGCTGGTTGAGCTAGTAATTTTTCCGAAAGGCGTTATCCATCTGGAGGATAATATGGTCATTATGACAATATAATATGCCTTGATTAATTTTTTGGCCATGAATATTAATATTAAATTTTTTTGAAAGGATTATAATATATTATCATTCTATGATAGTAAACGGAGAATGAGATACTACCGTTACCCGACGGTGACGTTTGCTGGCCTAAAGTAGCCAAGTGGATCGTTCTCCACCCAAGTAGAATGCAAACCACGACAAGTCTGTCAAACTCCATGCAGTGTTTGGAGTTTATTCAACTAAAAACGTTCTAAGGATACAATTATACATTGCAAATGCAAGAATGTCATGCAAACTTTTTCCTTTTTATGAGAATGCATGCAAATGTCATTTAAGTGGTGATGGGTCACTTTTTAGGATATATATTCTCCTTCATTAAAACTTTGTGTGACAAAATATTTATATTAATCTAAATGTTTCCATAAAATAATATTAGAAATACTAAAATTTTCTTAATTTTAGTTACCAACTTATGTAAAATATGATAAATAGATGAGGTCCAAATTATTTTTGTATATGAACGAGTAAATTACTATCATATAAATTAAAATTTAAAAGTTAAAATAATAATAGATGTTTTTAGTACTATCGAATCTATGTGTTTCAAATTAATGAAATGCATATCTTACTTAATTATCTGTTTCTATTTCTACTATTAAAATAAAAGAAAGAAGAAACCTCACGTGTACGTTAATAGTTTCATATAATCATACTTAAATTCAAAATTATTAATTAATTATTTCCCTCTTATTGAAGGAGTAAACATTTTCTAGATGGGAAAAGAGATTTGAACTTGGTGGAAAATACCACTCGATTAATAGGAATTGATTGCTTCAATTGTTATAGAAAGTTAATTTTGAAGAAACTCAACAGAAATAGTTTGGAACTTACCCATATTCCAGTAAGTAACTACCAATAAATTTCTTGATAGATTCAAATGCATCCAAACACTCCCTTAATTCTCTGAATAGACCAACCTAATGTCAACAGTGACCAAAGAGCCACGTGTGCGCAACCTTTCTCTGGGCAAACCTCGGGTTACCACGTGTCCCCACCAGATAGACAAAATTACCCCTATAAACAGCTTCCAAGTTATCAAAATAGAAGCCTATGGCATTTATGTCACTTCAAGCACATTCACTACCAGAATAAAAGCTCCATCGTCAAAGAATCAAACATTTTAATATTAAAACTCCGAACCCTGGGCTGTGAGTCTGTTTTGGAAGCAACATTCTCGTATTTTTCAGACAAAGAAATTCTCTCTCTCTCTCTGTCTCTCAAGTCTCAAGTCTCAGACATTTGCTTTGCAAGACCTTTCTCTCTTAAGCTCCTCTTCTTAGTAATTCCCCAACTCTGTCAGAGCTTCCACAGGACTTGGGGTTTGTGCTTTTTGTTCTTTCAAGTTCCAGACTTTCAAGAATTGCTGTCATTACCTGGTGAGACTTTCAATCCTTCTTTTAGCTCAGATTTCTTGTATTAGTTCTCAAAATTCTCATAGCCTGCTTCTTATCATGGTATTTGTATTCTTCTTGTTGTTCAAACATGTGAAGGTTGTATTTTGTTTTAGCTTTTGCTTTTGGGAATTTTTGGTTGGTTTTTTTTCCTCTTTGGGATTGTTTTGTCTTTGGAATTATTCTTCAACTCGTATGTATAGAGAGACTGCATGAGTATAAGATTAATGGGTATTGTTTATTTTTTATGAATTTTGAGACCTTTACAAGTTTTGTGTCAGGTGGATGTGATTATAAGGTTACTTTATGGAACAGTGTAACTTCATCGTGGCATATTGAATGTTGGATTTTTTCTCTTTGATTTGAGAAAGAAATGTGTTTAGGAGCAGTACTATATCATGATGGTAGCAACCTTTAGGTTGGAAGCCGAAACGTGAGTGGTGTACTTTGAGTAGAGTGTAAAGAGTCATTAGCCCATGCATGGTAGACAGTGTAAGCTGTATGAACAACTACTTTGGTCATACATGATCAAATGTAATATGGTATGAATTATGAGATAAAAGGCAGTTGGGAGATCAAATACAATTTATGGATTATAGTATTATACGCCGTAGAGAGCATTTATGTAGTGGCATGATGTGATTAATTCAGATGCATTATGTTCTATACGCTGGGATACTTGGTATGGTTCCATCTCTGCTCTGTTATCTCATATGTCTTGTTTATATGAACCTAACTTTACCAGAATTTAAATTTTATGTAAATTAAGTTTGTTATGTTTATGATCACCATTGCTTAGCTAATAATTCTATTTTATATGGTTAAGGGATTTTTCGTAACATCAAGGATATTATTAGTTCCGCTGCTGTCTGTGTGCTACTGCTTGGACAAGATTATGGCTGCAATTGTGGATTGTTGAATGGACCATTTAATGAACATGGCTTGGCTGTGCTGCCGAACAATTTGTGAAGGTAATTTAGATAAATAAAAATAATCATTATTCAGGTAGGATGGCAACTGAGAGTCTCGTGAGAATGGTGGAAAGCAGCAGAGGTAAAAAGTGGTCCTCTTCTAAGGATGCTGCAAAATTTGGATCTCCATTGATAGGTATGGCAACAGATGAGTTGGGCTTCCTTTCAAAGGGGCACAGTTTTCAGAGAGATCAATCAGAAGTTATACCTAATCGAAGTGGTAGTGCTCCACCAAGTATAGAGGGTTCCTTTTCTGCTATGGGAAACCTGTTACAGCAGAACTCCAGTATGGAAACATGCTTGACTAAATTAAGCAACACAGTTGAAAATATCGAGTCTGAGGAACAACTGCGTTCTCACCCAGCTTATTTGGCATACTACTTTTCTAATATGAACTTGAACGTAAGGCTTCCTCCGCCACTTATCTCACGGGAAAATCATCACCTGGTCCGCCATATTGGTGGTTTCGGTTCCAATTGGAGATTGACTTCTTTAGATGACAGTGCCAATGGATCCTTGCACCTTTCTCAAGGTTCTCTTGCCACTCATAAGGAGGAGCCTGGTAATGCTAGTTCATCCAGACAATTATCAGATAATTTGACAGAACATAGTGATGCAGTAATGCTTGTAGGGGACATGGCTTCTTTGGCACTCCATAAGAAGAGTTTGGTGGATCTCATACAGGTATTGGAATTCAAGTTAGTGGTTTAGCATGTAATAGGTATATGTGATTATTCTTAATCAACAATAATCTGGCTTTTCTATGCTTAACAATGTCCAGAACTTTTTCGTTTACTAGTTTTTGCTTTATGCATTCAGCTTATAATGTAGTATTATAAGTTGAAGAAGTATTACTATACTTTCTCTAAGATGGAATAGGTATAATACCCTCCCCCCTCTTGTCAAATATAATTTTTGCATCAAATCAGTTATCAGTTTGTAGTGTGTACTATAGCTGAAATCATGATTGATAAATGAAAGAGACTATGTAGTTCAGAATTGTAGTTTTACTTGTTTTTATCTGTTAGTAGCTCATCTTGCCAATAAGTGGTTTTCAAGATTTTCAATAAATTGTAGGGGTTATAATTTACCAATTTGTGTTTCTGCCCTGGATTGGTTTTTCAGTTTTTTTAATCTATCATTAAATTTCTTGGTGGATTTTTAGGAAGACTTCCCCCGAACTCCGTCTCCTGTATATAATCAATCTCGCTCGTCAAGTCATGCAACAACAGATGAACCAGTTGACAGTGATGTACATTCTGTTCCACCAAATGCGTCTCTTAACATGTCAGAAATTCCAGAATCAAATTCAGGCTCCATTGATGATTTTCCAGAGACTAGTGCACTGGATGCACATGCTGCTGGGTTCATACCAAATGATGTTCCTTTGGCTATCACCTCCCCAAGTGCACAACATCCTGATGAGGCAGGGAATTTACAAAAAGATGAATCAAGTATTGAGGATGCCGGGTTGGGGAAGAATAATGCACCAATTAGTGGTGCCCATGGGTTCGATCTTTCCAGAGTGGAGTCTACAATGAGAGCATCTAATGTTGATATCAACAGTGACAAACAACAAGAAAAGCAATCTAATGGGAGGCACATGCTACAACACCATTCGTCTGCACAACATGTTCCATATCAACTTCAGGGGGTTCAGGCCCAAGTAACTTCTCAAGGATTGAATCATTTGCAAAGTGGAATGGAAAAATTTCCCCATGGCTATCCAAAGTTCTCTTCTGTTGAAATACAGCCGTCGTTGCACTCACCTGGGTTCACAACCCCCTTGTATGCTACAGCAACAGCTTATATGACTTCAGGAAATCCATTCTACCCCAATTTTCAGCAGTCTGGTATGTTTCCTGCACAATATGGCGTGGGTGGATATGCTTTGGGTTCTACGTTTCTTCCCCCATATATGGCTGGGTACCCTTCTCATGGTTCATTTCCCCTGCCTTTCGACGCTACTTCGGGTCCAAGCTTTAATGGTCGAACTGCTGGTGTTTCAACAAGGGAGAGAAATCCCCATGAAGGTGATGCGCAACACCTGAGCAAGTTTTATGGGCAGCATGGGCTAATGCTCCAGCCTTCTTTTGCTGATCCGCAAAATATGCAATACTATCCACGTCCTCTGGAGGATGCATATGGTGCTTCATTTCAGTACGGTCAATTGGCATCGAGGGGTGTTATTGGAGGCCAGCTTACACAACAAGAGTTGAACGTTTCTGCTTATACCGGTGATCAGAAATTCCAGTCTCCAACTAATGGGCCTCTGGGAATTCCAAGTCCAAGAAAAGTGGGAATAAATGGCAGTGGTTATTATGGGAATCCTTCTAGCATGAGTGTCATGACACAGTTTCCAGCCTCACCTGTTGGTAGTCCAATACTGCCATCATCTCCAGTTGGCAGACCAAATCACCTTGGTTGGCGAAATGAATTTAGGTTTCCACAAGGTTCCATTAGGAATGGTGGAGTATATTCTGGGTGGCAAGGACAGAGAAGCTTCAACAACTTTGATGATCCTAAAAGGCACTCCTTTCTTGAAGAACTGAAATCCAGTAATGCCCGTAAATTTGAACTCTCTGATATAGCAGGGCGCACTGTTGAATTCAGGTATGAACTATATTAAGTTTTTTTTTTTTTTTTCTTACATCACATGTAATAATATGATTATGGTTATACTAAATGAAAAATATTATGTTCATATTTATCTTCAGTGTTGATCAACATGGGAGTCGGTTTATTCAGCAGAAGCTGGAATACTGTAGTGCTGAAGACAAGGAATCTGTTTTCAAAGAGGTTCTTCCACACGCTTCAAAATTAATGACTGATGTATTTGGCAATTATGTCATTCAAAAGGTATGAAAACTGTGTACTTAATTGCTTGTTTGTTGCATCACATCATCTTTCTGGACTTGTGAACTCTGTCAAAGGCCTATAAGGGAGGCATAATTCTTGTTTTTGTGCTACAGTTTTTTGAATATGGGAGTCCTGAGCAGAAAAAGGAGCTTGCAGATCAACTTGCTGGAAAGATGCTGCCTTTAAGTTTGCAGATGTATGGTTGTCGTGTAATCCAGAAGGTATGTGAAGACGCAACCTTATCAGAAAAAAAATAAAAAGCAGTCATATTGAGCCTTTAAATTCTGCAGATGTAATTTTTTTTTTCTTTGAGTAAGTTCTAAGTTATTTTCAGTCATATATCTTCCCAATTTTTGCTTAGTTGATCCTATGCTGGATGTTTGTTTTCAGGCTTTGGAAGTTATTCAGCCTGACCAGAAAACACAACTTGTTTATGAGCTTGATGGACATGTTATGAAATGTGTACGTGATCAAAATGGTAATCATGTAATACAGAAGTGCATAGAATGTGTTCCTACAGAGAAAATTGGATTTATTATATCTGCTTTTCGAGGCCAAGTCGCCACACTTTCTACTCATCCCTATGGTTGCCGTGTCATACAGGTTATCACACAGTTTTCCATTGTGAAGTCTACCAGTACGATTATCTGTATCATGTTTTGAATCATTACACTTTTGCTTGTGCTAGAGAGTTTTGGAGCATTGTTCAGATGAGCTTCAAGATCAATGTATAGTGGATGAAATCTTGGAATCTGCTTATGTTCTTGCTCAAGACCAGTATGGAAATTATGTCACCCAGGTTGGTTTTTTTACTTCGTGCTTCTGTTGCTTCTTTTTATTTAGGCTATATAACTATGGTTTTTGTTTTGTGAATTTTGGAAAATAGAAGTGTCCTCGAAATATGGTATCTTGATGTTTTATCTAGGCCATATAACAGTAGTTTTTGTTTGTGAATTTTAGTCACAATACCTAACTCCCACTTTTGGAACTAGTTGATTCCTCGTTTTTTGTCTTGGGGTTCCTTTTTCTTCTTTCATGTGTAATTTCATTGCTTGTGGTTCCATTATTTGTAATTGAAGGTAATGTAAATATGGATCACACTGTTTGCAGCATGTTCTGGAAAGGGGAAAGCCCAGTGAAAGAAGCATAATCATCAGCAAGTTGACTGGGAAGATTGTACAATTGAGCCAGCATAAATATGCATCAAACGTTGTTGAAAAGTGTCTGGAGCATGGTGATATTGCTGAGCGGGAGCTCTTGATTGAGGAAATCATTGGACAATTGGAGAAAAATGATAGTCTATTGGTAAGTCAAGCCAAAGCATATGTCACAGGACAATGGAAAGTGAAACGAAAATGAATTCCTGAATTTTTAATGATTTATATTCCAAATTCTTTCCCCATGTTTGGAACGTTAAAATTTATAGAGTTCATTTCGAAATCCTTAGAAAGTATGCATTTCTAACTGATAGGATTTGCAAGTTAACTCAATTAGAAGGTGGTACTGTATTAAAACTACCAAACTAAGTAACTAACCTGGCAGCATTACCAATTCTTAAGAATGGCAAGGTAAACTAGGAAAAATTGGATTATGCAGATATTAGTTTCAAACGTCCGACTCATTCACATGTTGAACTGAAGAATTCATTTACATGTTGAACTGTTTTTTTCATTTGGTTCCAAACATTTTATTAAGACATTCTATTATTTTTAACATGAATATTGAAGATTCCACATAATTTTCTTGGTTTCATGCTTGATTTTGAGAGTTAACTGAGTTTCCACATTAGTTTCAAAAGTTGTTTTCTGCTTACTGAGTTCTGCTTTTGACTTTTATATTCTAGCCAATGATGAAGGACCAGTTTGCAAATTATGTGATTCAGAAGGTTCTTGAAACAAGCAATGATAAACAGCGGGAAACACTGCTCAATCTTATAAGGGTTCATCTTGATGCTCTGAAAAAATATACCTATGGAAAACACATAGTTGTTCGATTTGAACAGCTATCTGGTGAAGGTGAGTTAATTTTCTAGTCTCAGTTTATGCCCATATTTATGAGCATCAGTTATTTGTCTTCCCAGTTTAATAGATTCTAAAAGACGAAGACTAGTTTTCGGTTGTGTGGCTTCTTAATCTGTTATTATTTAAACCTCTTCCCAGACTGTGTGTCTATAATCTGGGCTTAATTACTTCATTTTTTTCTTAGTTTAAATTGATTATCACAGTTGTACATTAATTCTAATTTTACTCTCTGACATGCAGCAGGTAGCCAAACCTCAGAAGCTGAAGGGGCATAAAATGGGATAGACATCATTCAACCCATTAGCCCCACTGCAAGGTTGCGGAGTTGGAGTTTTTAACAAAGCTAGCTGAAAATTTAACCCTTCTTTTCATGATACACACTACTTATGGAACTTTTCGATAATAACAAAAAAGAGGTGCATAGTCCTTGGTTTGGTGCTTAGGTTGGTGTATGGCCATTAGTTGTTGCTATTTTCGAAAAATTCTATAACAAGTGCTATTCTTGAAAAAAAGGGATAAGTGTCTCCTAGTTTTGTTACAAACTCTCTGAGTTGTGGTGATTAGCAGAAGCATTACATTAGAAACTGTACGCCAAGTACAAAAACTTGAGATGAACAGCAAGGTCTTTGCTAGAAGAAGGGCCAGACGGTAGCAGCTGCTGCTTGTTAGTAGATGGTGCTGGATGTTTGATAGTGTTTAAGTGTATGCATTTGTTGTGTATCTTCAAAGTTTATACGTATATTCACATTCAAGTAAAGCAATGTAAGAATTCATGTAAGGCTGGCATAGGTACTAGATAGGGCCTTTCTCATAGTATGTGAATTTGGGAAGACAGTATATGGGTTGATATGCAATATGATGTAAAAGTTATATATTGGTGTGTTGCTTATGGAATTTTTATTGTAGTTGTGGAAATAAGACAGACGTTGTTAATGTCAAAAATAAAAATAAAAATGACCCTACAAATACCAAATGGAAAATAAATAAAAATAAAAAAGGAGTATGACCCCACAAATAACAAATTAAAAAGAAATAAAATAATACATTACACAGACATTCAAAGTTTGTGACCAGGTTCATAAAACTTAGTTGCGGAATATGAAAAGAGTGTTGAAGGAATGATAAATATGAAAGTAGGGTTGCTTTTTTATAAATTAGTTGAAAATGTCAAATAATTAGTGAAAGTATAATGATTTGTTCCAATGAAAACATTATAAAGATGTAAAACATAAAACAATAATCTTTCTGAAATAAAATGGGTCAAATAATATTGACTTACCCCTTCCACTTTATGTTTCTGGAGCTGAAAAAGTTCATGAATTCAAATAAAACAATGATGTAAAAATAAGAATAGTGTGAATTGTTTTCTTTTTTTCTCAAACGAATATTGACAGCCTGTATATAAAGTTTTACTCGTCTTTTTTCACACAAAATCCGCTGTAGCACGCATAATTTGGTTAGCTAATTAATTAAATTCCGGGTTCGAATCCCGGCAGCGGAAAAATATACCTTTTTTCGTCTTTTTTTTCTAAAACATTTTTCTTTTCATTTGTTTATTTATTGGTCGTAGTCTACAGTGTATACTAGTCATTGTCAACACGCAGTGCCAACAAAGACGACGATGAAAATTTCAATGTCTGCATGAGAAAATGAAAGAGATGGATTGCAGGTCGGAAGTGGGAAAGGCGGTGATAGTGTTGATATGCGGGAGCTTAGTGTACTACCACTGCGCGCATCGCAACTCCAGCCTCCTTTCTCTCGTCTCCGATGTCCTCATCGTCCTCCTCTGCTCTCTCGCTATTCTCGGCCTTCTCTTTCGCCAAATGAACATCTCGTGAGTCTAAAGTCCCCATTTTGCCCTGTCCCCTTTGTCTGCTCACCAAACGCATCAAAGTGATTGCCTTTTCTCTTTATTTTTGGTTTCTGTTTTTGTGTATTGAGAAATTGGGGTTTCTGAGGTGTTGTTATTGGGTTATTGGCTGAATTCGGGTTTGGGTTTTATCCCGTAATGTTTGGAAGTGAATGACTGTGCGGGAAAGTAATTGCTTTTGTCTTTAATTTTGGTTTCTTTTCTGGGTTTTGAGAAATTGAGATTTCAGAGGTGTTGTTATGTGGTTATTGGCTGAATTAGGGTTTGGGTTTTATCCCATAACGTTTTGAGTGAATGCAAATTTGATGTGCTTAGTTCATTTCGACTTTAAATGCTGTTCAAGATTCGAGAAATTTGGTTTTTGTTTAATTATGATGGGCTCTAACTTCTCGGGTTCTGGTGGGGTATGGTATTGAATGGATGCCTTGGAGTTTAGATAGGGCATTTGGCATTAAAGAAAAATCGGAGTTACTACCATGATGAATGAGATGAGAATTTGTGATTTTTTGAAATGCTTGAGTGTTTCAAATGCCAATTGTGTCAATGGAATCACTTGAGAAGGGGTTTCTTCGTCAAATTAAGAATCTACATATTTGATACTATAGTAATGGCTATCTCTATGTTTAAACATCCATTTTATTGTTGAATAGGGTACCTGTGGATCCACTTGAGTGGCAGATTTCGCAGGACACTGCTAATAACGTTGTTGCATGGTTAGCCAATACCATTGGAGCAGCTGAGTCTGTGTTGAGGGTTGCAGCCACAGGGCATGACAAGAGGTTGTTTTTCAAGGTAATACTTGACGAGTTCTATGGATTTTTGTTTTAATATTGAGCTTATGTACAGTCTTTAGAACTCAGCAGTTGTGGATGACAAATTTGGACATCTAACTGCTGCTGGATTTAAGTATCAAGGGGACTAACAAAATAATTTGAAGTCAGAACATATTTTGAACTTGAATATTGTCAAATATGAATGTATCTTAATTAATAGCTGCTTACGTATGTTTTATGTGTGCGCATGTGCTTTCATGCTTGCATGCGCTTCTCACCGGGAAGACATGGATGTTATGTTTATGACAAATCTGACACCATTTTGGAGACTAACCATATAAATCAGACTTCTTTTGTCAATAAAAAAATAAAATGTTTGGAAAGGGAGAGGAAAGAAAATCTAATAATTTAGTTTGGATATTTTAGTTTCTTTTGTGCTTTTAGGTGGGGATTGATACTTTAGCAATTCATCCAGTAACCTGTGAGATTCATTATCTATGTTGTGGATACTGACTATTCTGCATAAGGATTTAGCTTTGTTGGTTTGTATGCTATTAAAACATATGTTGGCATGATTAGATGTCGTGTCTATAATCTAAAATAGTCATTTTTTAATGTGGACTCTGCAGTTGTCAGTGATGGTGGTCAATAACAAATAAACCTAGATGTCAATTCTAATTGTGGAACTTTTGACCTGAGTAAGGCATCTTGTGGTGTCAGGCCGTTATGTGTTGATAAAGCAGTCTGCTTGAAGAACAAATTTTGCCTTTGCTAGTCTCTATCAAATTGATTCTTTGTTTTTGTTGGGGTAGTTGCAGATATGGCTTATCATTATTCAGATAGTGTGCTGCCATGTAGAATGAAGTTATGCAAATTTATTCTCTTAATGTAGTTCTTGCAGACAGCTACCCAAATAACTTATAATGTAAATCTTTCCCCAGGTCGTGTTTTGTCTTTACATGCTATCAGCTTTGGGACGGTTGGTTTCAGGTCTTACAGTTGCGTACGCTGGTATGTTTGCTGCTTAAATCTGTTTCTTCTTCATAGCTGAGATAATTTTATTAGTTTGGTCTTTTAAGCTAAGAGCAGGGTGACCCTTTCAATTATGGTTTGTCAGATTCAGTAGCCACTTGCTGTTTTTTCACTAGTTTTTTTATATTTATTGATAAAAGGCTATACTCTTTCAAGATAGGCTTGTTACTTAAAGCTTTTGCAACGTTTGATTATTAATTTTAACTGCTTCTATATGTGTGTTTAAAAGCATCACATATGTGTAACTTACCTAGATTCTCTTTGAACCTGAAGCAGGATTATGCTTGTTTTGTCTTGGTATGATTGCGGAGAACACTGAGTCAATCAGTGCATGCTTGTCTCCATTTCTGGGGAGAAGAAATGGTCTCACTGAGGAGGAGGATACTGCAGAGAATGACACTATTACTATGTAGCTATGTTTTTTGTAATCACCATGTACAATGAAATTTTGTATATTATGTGCGTTCAGAGGCCGGAACGTAGAAGAGACTAAGTATGCACATTACTTGTAAACTGCACTGATCTTATATAAAAAGCAATGATTCGTGAGATAATACGCATCAGTAAAAAGTAACAGTAAACAGAAAAGGAACCAAGAAAAGTATATACATGAAGCCTGAATTATGAAAAGGCGCCCAAAATTACAAATTTAAAATGCAACTCAATTTATTTTCTTAACATTAAGCTAAGCTGCACCCATTATTGGCAGCACTGTGTTTGGAATCACGTTTCTTGTATTCCTCTGGTACATGATTTTCAAAGGAAGTATATGATGCTTTATCAAACCAAGATGTTCTTCCATCTCCTCTGCCACTTCGGACCTCAAGCTGCCAAGGGGTATAAAGCTACTGCAGTTATGATCACAATTGTTCGAGGATGGCAATGAGGAGACTTCCTTTAAATCTTCAGCATGTCCATCCCAATCTGGTTTACACACGAAAGGGTGGCTCAAGAGCATAGCAGCTGTGGACCTCTCTGAAGGGTTCCTCACAAAACACTTCCCCAAGAAATCTTGAGCCTCTTTGGATAATTCACTAGGAATAATAGGAGCTCCAGAAGCAATGCGATGCTTAAAGCTCTGAAAGTTCTTTCCAGTGTTCACTTTCCATGGCAGCTTCCCAGTTAGCATCTTGAGAACAACACAACCTAAGGCCCATATATCAGAGGGCTGCTCCTGAATTCTATGAACCACAGCCTCAGGGGATAAATACATTGCAGTGCCTCTAATTCCACAAGACTTTTCACCCTTCTTTTTAAAAACACTCTTTGCTAATCCCAAATCCCCAATTTTGGGCACAAACTTAGTAGTACCAGAACAAGTACTAGCAGCATCAGTGTTAGCCACAAGTAATATGTTTTCAGGTTTCAAATCACAATGCACATAACCCTTTTCATGAATGTACTTGAGCCCTTGTAAAATCGAGTCTGTATACTTCCTTACTTGAGATTCACGCAACCCGAAACCCCCGGATCTCCTTATCAAATCCCCCATTGTTCCTCCAGAAGCATACTCCAAGAACACATTGTATATCTTACATCCACCATCAACAACCGTCAGATCATGTCCATTGCAGTCAATAACAAAAGGGCAATCCCGGAAACAGTCAAGAAGTGCTCTCTCCCTCACCAGCTCGGTCGAGGCAGACGCCATTGTCGATTTCACAGCCATAACCTCCGGCGATCGCTTGAACCACAAACTGCGTTTCGTCACAGACGCCAAATAAACGGAGCCGAACCCGCCTTTCCCGAGCATCCGCCCTCGAACCCACTTAAAGCCAGAGACATACGAACTCTGCTGTGGTCCAAGTGGCAGCTCTGGTACGCGTTCTCTCTTGTCTCCTCTTTTCCTCTTCAGTGTGTTCATTGTATAAAACTGCTTCTGATAAAGAGACAAAGGAAGAGAGAAACAAATAAACAGAGTGGAGGATGAATGAAGACGAAGTCGGCCTCTGAAGAAGTTCTAGCAGAGGCGGTGAAGAAGAAGAAGCGAGTTTGAGATTTTGAAAGGTTACTGTCTGCTACAAGGAGTTGTGTATAAGGGTTTTGTGGAAATCTCTAGCTTCGTTTTCCTGGCCGAGGTAGGATTATATGGACGGTTGGAAACCTCGGACTAACGGTACTCACATTTTAGTTCTTTTGGCGGCGTTTTTATAGCGGTCAACTTAACAATGTAATAAAAAGATCACTAGGATGGGATTTGATATAGATATCTTCCGTGACTCTCAAGTCACTGCGATTTCTGATTAATCAAATCGTGACCGTTGACTGTGTGGCATGTGTTTTGAATTTTGCTGAAATCATACCATTTTTTCCCTTTTATCCTATAAGATTTTGCTTTTTCACATTTTTTTTTCCCAAAAGGGACAGATTAGCTATTTACTTTGTATAAACCCAACAAAAAAATAAAAACAAAATAAAAAGAGTTATTTACACTAAACGATATTGTGGTCTTATTCTTACCTGAATTTTCTATCGACTCTTTTGATGTTGACATGATACTTAATTATAAAACTATTTTGTTATCGAAAAAACGTAATCCTGACTCAGCAAATAATTTTGCATTCTAGTATTTTTTTTTTTCTTGTAGGGTTCAGATTCCATCTAGGATGATGAATAGAAGTCTAGTTGCTTGTTCTTGTGTATTTGATTTCTCGTAGGCTAAAGATTGGGTTATTTATATATATATATGTGATAGTGTATGATGATTGAAATTATTGAGAAATAAACTTCTACATTCTATTTCCATTTTCTATACTAAATTTTACAAAAAAAAAATCTAATGTACCATATTTATCTATTAAATCGTTGGTCAT
>QANT01008443.1:0-29820 GCA_003254885.1 Purshia tridentata | reverse complement strand
CTGGGCCCATCTTAAATTGCTGTGTACGTTGACCACCAAAAAAAAAATTCTCAATTTTTCCTATTTTACCCCTATCAAATTAAATGAAAAAATAAAAAAACAAAATCCCCCCTCCCAACCCAATCCCTCTCCCGACCCATCCCCCACCCCAAGCCGCCGGTAGCCTACAGTCTCTCTCTCTCTCTCTCTCTCCTTCCTTCTTCCTTTCTTTCTCTTCCTTCTCTCCTCTTTCTCTCTTCTCATTCTCTCTTATCTTACTCTTCTCTTTCTCTGTTCTCTGTGTGGGCCTAGGGTGTTGAGGAGGAGATGGGTGGAAGCAGATCCTGGGGAAGAGATGGGTTGGCAGGAAAATAGGGTTTAGTAGCACTCTAACTAATTGTTACATTTATTTAATTGTCATCAACCGGAATAAATCAAAAAGAAAGCCCAAAGTACGTTTAGTGCTATTAGCTTTGAGAAATTTCAGGCAGAACAACACGACAAATGTATGGACGTACCTCACTTTTCTGAAATAGCAGAAGGTTAAAATCTATTTTCAATGTAGTTATCGACCAATAAAAAGAATCTTGTCATCGCAACTATAAAGTGGATCATGTTCTCACAAACTCCAGCAACCATATATCAAACTCAAAAAGAACAAAAATAAATAAATTATCCAACAAAATGACAAAATCGATCTTATTATTTATTCAAAATGTAAACTGATCGATACATGATGATATCATATAAGTTGGACCATTATTCGTTTCAGATAAAAATCAAACCATAGAGAATGAATATTGCTTGAGAATTATATAATTAATTAGTTCCACGGATAACAAATGTTATTACTGTTGTCCCACCAGTTCAACCTGCATGGACCATTTGGTAGTATAGTCCAATAACAGTTTCTACAGTGTAGTTCGTCTCTCGTTTGTTTATAGATATCGAAATAGTGAGATGCACCAGGCCAATCAAATCTGCAAAAGAATAGTGTATTCGAGAAAAAGAAGTTAGGTTTAAAATCGAACCCAAACTGGCCTTGAGGAGGGAGCACTTTAACACCAAGATCATCGTCCTTGGATTGACAGTGAACAGTAAGGTTGATACCATCACCCAAATAGTTTGTTACAGTAACATGTGTTCTTCTTCCATCTACACCAAATATGGTTATGAACAGCACAATCAGCATTAGCTGCTGCAATGCATTTCTTCTGAACGAAGCCATATATGATATATTTTTGAACAGTTGTTTTCTGTTTTTCGTGGAAAGCCCCAAGGATTAACCATTTATTTTTATAGTAGTTAGGGTCCATATGGTCTCACATTCGGTAGTGGGGCCTCATTGGCAAGATTATGATATAATTGCTGAGATTTTCTTTCTCTACTTAATTTCCATAATATCACCCAAAAAATCCCATTATGTTTTTAATTAAATTAACATGCAAAAGAGTTTATTGGTTCTTGTCATTTTGTGTAATTTACAAATCAAGGATTATTTTGGAGATTTCTTTTCAGAGTGAAAGAAATCCTGCAAATCCCACAGTATTCCTACAGTCATGCATACTCGTTTTTTATTTGTTTTGGTCAAAACGCAGAGAAGAGGGAATTAATAGCAAATCGCTTAAATTCCTCTCAACCTAAAATTGTGGAGCAACTTCAATTACAGAATCCCTAGAATGTTTACCAATCTAAAATCTGGGGGTGGTTTCCGTTTCTCATTAATTCATTTTTCTTTTTCTTTTTTTGTCTAGATAGTACAATAATATGGTAAGTAAAGCATTATTTATTACCCAATCAAAAACAAAAAAGGTGAAAAGGGACATTATGGGTAAAAAGATTATAACAAAGGGTGATTAATTGACTCATGATGCTGAAGTATATGATAGTCAAAGCCCTTAAAACAAAATTCAAAATGTCATAATATTTATATCAAAAAATAATCAGCCCTTAAATATGAAAACTTACAAAGGGTGATTAATTGACTCATGATGCTGAAGTGTATGATAGTCAAAGCCCTTAAAACAAAATTCAAAATGTCATATTATTTATATCAAAAAATAATCAGCCCTTAAATATGAAAACTTAATTGTTTTTTTTTTAAGTTATATATAATTGGACAAAAACCCAAATCCGATAGTTGATTTTGGATTAAACCCACCGTTTTTGAATTATCAAATTAGGCCGATTTTACCTTGACACGTTGGATTTCAATTTTTGTTGTATGTTTTTCACTTATTTTGAATGCCATTTGCCCTTTAGTTGACAAATGACTAGCTTTAATGTTGTGTCAATAAATTCCTTATATTAAGCAATCTCTAATTATGATTTTTTTAATAATTACATTCCATTCTTTTAAGGTGATTCTGTATATCATATATGGTATGCCTTTCAGCTTCAGATCGAGCCCATATCATCACCCTGCAACTAAATGGACTTGCCCATACTCCATGTAGGTTCAGGTACTTCAGCTATGTCTGAGAGAAAACAATGTGTGATCGGGCTTCCTTGACTCACTAAATTAATCATTTATAATCATTTAAAAATTGTCATGTACGTAGCTAAGGTTCAATTAATGTCTTGGGCAGCAACCCAGAGCTCTACAATTGCTATTAAACAACTATGAAAAAGTTGAATCAAATAGCTTGTCATACACCTTAATTTTTTCTGTATATTATTTTAGCTCATTAATTAATTTCTAATTGCTACTATAATAAACCCAAAATTACAGTACTGTTGGTAATTATTGTATATTACTCTCGCCCAAGGCATTACATGCATTTTGAATTCAGTCATGGTTTTTTATTGTTATTATTGCTGAGAATTCAATCAAGGTTGAATTAGTATTTTTTAACATTTGCCTCTTGACCTTTTATCAATTCATGTAGTTGTTATTGTATGACTTTCAAATTTTTGGTAGCCTATATATTTATTTAGTCACAATTAGATATATTAATAAACTATTTAGATCATTGAACTACAATTTGGCAAAAAAAAATTCTAGTTGTCGCAAGACTAGATATAAAGTGGCCGGATCAAATTATCAGGACCTCCAACCACTATCATTATTGAAGTTCGATCATTCTATATTCAACTCTTAATACCAATTACCAAACAAAAAGAAGATCGAAACAACCAAGCTCTTATTAATTATCTGTTGAAAAATATATGTAAATTGATACATGATGATATAAATTCGATCATTTTTCATTAATTTCATATAGAAACAAAACCAAAGATAATGAATTGGTTGAGAATTAACCAAGCAATTCAAAGTGATTTCATCAGAAAATAGATTTGTTCCACGGAAAACAAACGTCATATTTGTGGTCCGCCCAGTTAAACCTGCATGGGCCATTTGGTAGAATACTCCACCAACAGCGACCACACTCTCGTTCGTCTCTCACTTGTATATATATATCGAAATAGTGAAATACACCTGGCCACACAAAACTGCAGTAAAATTGTGTATTCTCCAAATAAATGTTTGGCTTAAAACTGAATTCAAAGGAGCCATGAGGACGAAGCACTTTAACACCAATATCATTATCTTTGGATTTGCAGTGAACGGTAATTAGTGTCAAGGGTCTACCCAAATCGTTTCTTATTCTAACATGTGTTTTTCCATCTGCACCAAATAAGGGTATCAACGACAAAACCACCATTAGCTGCAATCCATTTCTTCTAAAGCAACCCATGATTCTTTGAAAATGTTTCCTGTCAATATTGCTTAATAGTGTGGAAATAATCAATTTAGTGTGAATGCTATTTCGCTTGGCCGAAGCGTTACATTTTCAATGCAACCAAGTCTCAAAAATAATAATAATAAATTCAACCAAGGTTGAATGAGCTTTTTTTATTTATAACATTTTGCTTCTTTTTCTGTCGTTATTGTATGACTTTTAAATTGGGGCATATGCTGCTAGTAAATAATGATACGTAGTCCGGCCTGTTTTAAAAAAATCTTAATTTTTGAAAAATAAAAAAATTCAAATAGGATACCTAACATGCTCTAAGGATTTCAGGCATTTTTCAATGGCTCAAGCTCAAGTACAGTGACTTTCAAATTTTGATACTTTTGTTTTAGATGATTCTATAATATAACATATATATATATATATTAGGAAATTGCTATTTCAACCAACTTTTTTCTCCCAACTTAATTCATAAATTAAAAGACATGATCGATCGATCCCCAGAAAAGTAGAAAACTTAATAAAATAGAAGCCCCTTTATTCCCCCTAAACTTAACTAAAATAGCCATAAGAACCAAAACCCAAGTTGATTGAAGCACACATGATTAATCTCTTAAAACAAGTATACATGCATCATGGAGATTCCAGCAAGTTTTCCCTAATCTGCGCGCTTAAAGAGGACCAACATTTTATCACGATCAGGAAGATTGTCTTTGATTGCAGGCACTTGTTTGAAGTTGTCAGTCCATTCATGCAAGTGAGGAAATGCATGGGCTTCAAATAGCTTAACCCCCATCGCATCTTCAAGGACTCCAAGCCAATGAGCAATCCATCCAAAGGCTATATCCACCATTCCAATGTTGTCCCCTCCAAAAAATTTCTTCTTCCCAATCCCAAGTGTACTGCTGGCATGCTCTTCGATGGCTCTCAGCACCTCCAAGCTCTCTTTCTTGGCCTTCTCTTGTTCTTCGCCCGTGGTTTGGAAGACCATATAAACTGAAAGACACTACTTTTTGGAATATTTTTGATTTAATTGAAGGGTCAAAAGGTAAATCAAATATAAAATTGTGGATACTATAGTTGTTGAATGTGCACATGTACCTTATCTTCAGCAAATTTGACCCAGAACCGAGCCATGGCTCTCTCATAAGGGTCGGTGGGCAGCAAGGGGTAGTGTGGCCATGTTTCTTCAATGTATTCGACGATGATCATGGACTCACAAACTGGGTTTTCTCCATGAACCAGCACTGGGATCTTCTTGTGGACTGGATTGTATTTCAGAAGTAGCGCACTTTTTTTCTTGTTGTGAAGATCTTCCTCTATGTAATCAAATGGTATGCCCTTCAGCTTCAGAGCCCATATCACCCTGCAACTAAATGGACTATTCCATACTCCATGTAGCTTCACCCCAGCCATCTCTGAACTATGTGTGAGAGATTGTTTGACTCGATCACTAACTCATTTTATATATGCATGTGGTTTAGCAAAATAGAAAAATGAAAATCATTAAAAAAATTCGGTAGGTTCAATGGCTTGGGCAATAAGCTTTACCATTTGTATTAAACAACTCAAGCGTTGAATTCAAATAGCTTGTCATGCACCTTTTCGTTTTATATTAATGTTTGAGGGCACTTATTTTAAATTGCTACTTTGATCAACCCAAAGACTGGCACAGAATTAAGTACACTAACTTAAAAGTGATTCTAATTTTGTATCATTTATATAATGGTCATTTTAACTCTTGCCAAAGATATTTATATTTTTTTATTGATAAGAATTCAATCAAGTTTGAATAGCATTTTTTAACATTTTCCTCTTGATCTTTGTAATTTCTGTATGGGTATTTTTATTGTATGACTTTAAAAATAAGGCAAGGACGGTGCTAATAAATAAAGATCTAAAAATTAGTCAAGTGGTAAGGGTAAGTAACTCCATCACACTGCACATGCATAGCATGTGTAATGCTTCTCGTTGTCATTTGTGATAACAGAACATTTGGGGGGATTTTGGGCTGGCTAATATTTTTGTTCTTCTCCTGCTTTTTCTAGAAAACATGACATGGATTTCGAAGAAGCGCCATGTGCTGTGGACACAGTGGAAGACCATAATTTTTCTTTATCTAACCTAGCAGAAAAAAAGATTAAAGGCAAAGCAGCTCCAGAAAACTATAGGATCTTGGCCTGGTAACAAAAGGAAAAAGGGAAGAACTGATCGCACAAGCACGAACAAAGGAAAAACAGGTGTCAACCAAACTTGAAGAACACCGGTGCGAACTGGAAGTAAGCCTGTTAAAATATCTGGCAATGAGTCAGATGAAGGTGGTTCTCATGATATAATATATGTTAGAGCGTTAACAACATCCTGAAGGCCTGGTCCTATTGTTTACTAGTTTTTGTGGTCTGCTCAGTTTGAATTAATCTTATCCTGCTGTTACCGTTTGTATCTTTTTCAGCACATCTCTTGTCGTTTACAATATATACATCATTTGGGGAAGAGGTTGATATGGGAGAAGGAAAACATGGAATTGTAGGTGAGGAAAGTTTAGACATTCAAGACAATGTATCAAAGGATAATGAATCATTACAAAGAGGCAAGTCAACTGAGCAGGAGGTTGCTGAAGACATTAGATATGATATGCATTCTGATAAAATTCCTGAAATTGAAATGATTGAGAAGCATAGTAGCCAAGACAGTGAGAAGCCGGAGAAACTTGAAGTTATGGCTGATCCAGTTCAAGCCATGTTGTTCGACTTGAATGAAGAAAGTTGAAATGACGAATACGAGTACCGAGGGTGAGAAGCCGCCAGTATATCTGAATGCAGAGCCTACAAAGAAAAATAAAGTTGAAATCACGAATATGATCAGTACTGAGGATGAGAAACCACCAGTACATCTGAATGCAGAGCCTACAAAGAAAAAGAAAGTTAGCTACAAGGATGTTGCTTGCTAGTGAGCTGCTCAAGGATTGGTAAAGTGTTAATTTTCTGCATTGGTTGCATTTTTCTTTTCTGTATATATGTTAAAATCATGGATTATGGGTTGATATAATGTAATGGCTTGTGAATTCTGTTGTACCTTAATTATATATGTCAATACTTGTAGGGCAATACAAACTGAGACTTTTTTTTGCGTTATCTAGACATATTTCTTATCAGCTGTACGTGGGCATTGCAACTACATGGGCCACAGAAGATATGAATGATGGATGTGTCAGCTAATGCTGTTTGACTTGAGTTTTCATTTTGGTTGATTGTACTCTATCTTGCATACAAATAGCATATTATTAATTGGAACAATATATTCTTCCATTTTGCTCTTTGGCTCTGTAAAAGACATCCAGTTCCTTGGAGAAACAACGAATTTTCTGCATTAGGTATGATATAGGGCACAATAATAATGCCATCTCAGCATGTACTTTAACCAACCTCAGGTCCAATAAGAGAGAAACTTTAACAGGCTATATTGACTTGTCTTCGTGAAAGTCCCTACTGAAGGGGATAACCTACTGTTTCTAACGAGCATAATGCATAAAGCTTCCTAACATTCCAGCTTCTCAAAATTCCAAGTCTACACTCTTGTGGATACAATATTGGATTTATGTTCCTCAAAGTTCTTCATTTCCGACAAGTTAGTGTGAGTGGAGAAGTTCTCGAGTACTTCTTGTCTAACTGTTCAGTTCTTGAACGATTAACAGTGCATTTTGCTACCGAAAGTTTGGTCAGTTTAAGAGTTGTCGGTCCCTTAGTTGCGTTGAAGTATCTAGCTATAACATATTGTTTCAAACTCAAAAGCATTGAGATTTGTGATGTCAATCTTGTTTCATTTATTTATGAGGGATTGGCTATAAACCTGCTTCTCATGTAATGTACCGTTGCTTGTGGAGGTATCCATTTCTGAGATGCCTGTTGACCGTACCTTCTTGTATAAATCCATGGAGCTTCCCTTTACCCAACTTTCATGCTGTCTTTCTCAGCTGGAGATCCTCACGGTGGATATTAATTTAGCCGTTAGTATATGTAATTATGATGTGCTGGCATGGTTTTCTTTTCTTCTTTTTGGATCATGTGGTTCCTTACTCCATGTTTGGCTTTGCAGATCTACAATCAGAATTATGCATTTCCTATATTAGCAAATCTCAAGCATTTGGAATTAATAGTTCAAGCAAATTATTTTGAGGATTATCATCATTTAGCTTCTTTCCTGAAAGCATCTCCTTACTTGCAGAGACTTGTGTTGAAGGTATGTATTCGTACTTGGTACATTACATTGGTAAAACTTGGTATTTTAGTGAGCACTTTAGTCGATTTTGTTCGTCTTCTATTTGTTCTATTACCAATTTTGAAGAAAGAAAAAACATGCTAAATAGACTTAAAATTGTTTCTGTGGTGATGCAGGTGGAGTTGACTAGTATACCGTTTAAAAGAGAACTAGAGAGGGCTGCCAAATGCCACCATAATTACATCAAGTTAGTAGAAATAGTAGGGTACCGGCCTCATCCATCTGTCGATCAACATGTCATGTTCCTAATAAAGAGTATTGCTGCACTGGAGAAAATTGTTATCGATCCTGTCCCGCGTTGGTGTTGGCCTGATGGAATGTATAGGGGAATTGAACAACTCAAAAAGGAAGTGGAAGCAAGAGACCATGCTATGCAACACCTTAAAGAAAAAGTGCCTTCAACCATTGAATTTCTATGCCTATAGTAAAAGTGCAGTGCATAAATTATCTAAGTAGTACGCTCTAATTTAACTAATTTAGGGATCAATTGTTGTGTTATTGCCTTCTCTTTTATGGTATTGAGAAGAGTTTCTGCAGACTATTGCCATTAATCTCTCTTCGATTGCATATTATTGTATTTTCATAGTGAGAGAGGAGACAACTTTCTAAGCTGCATTACCTTTTTTTCTTCAAAGTACTTCAATTTTTGCTCAAGCTTTTTCTGTCTCTTTACAAGATCAAAATATTTTAAATGTTTGTTGATGCAAAAATCTGCTCGAACTTTTGCACACAACTTAAATGAGGATGGTTGATGACGTGGCGAGCTGAGCGAGCGAGCGGATGATCCGAGCGTGCCAACTGGTTGCTATCTTGGTCTCTCCCTGCACACTGAACGGAAAAGAGCACCGGTGTGGTACCGGCCGGAGATACTCCGATGGCAAAGTCAGAAGAGTGCAAGAAGGAAGATGCAAGAAGTGCTGAAGAACACAGCAAAAGCTTGGGAAGAAGATGAAGGAAAAGAGGTAAGGTTTCTGGGTAAATATTGCCAGAGCTTGGGCTAGTTTTTCTCAGATTTTTGTCTCCCTCTTTGCCTTGTGGTTATGCTCTTACTTATAGGCAAAGGGATTGGGATATTTTGGCTGGCTAGTAGGTATGATCATGGCTGAACATAGGTCTTTAAGGGCTAAGTTTGCAAGGTAGACTGGGTTACTGACATGTTCTTTCATTTAATGCAAGAGGGATGTCTGCAAGTTGCATGCATTAAATGGAAAGCAAGGCAGAGCAGGTAGGCCATAAATGCAAAGCATAGAGTTACCTTCGGAATGTCAGGCGCAATAACTACGATCTGAGTTTGCGTTCGGCTCGGAATTGGACGAGCGGAGGTTGACCATTCCAATCCGAATGGGGCTCCCAGAAGTGGTACATTGACGAGGAAGTTCAAAACACTCAAGAAGTATTCGGCTCGGATGATATGTGACTCCGATCCGAATAATAAGATGGAAGAGCAATCGAACAGATAGTTCTGACGAAGGAAGATACTCAACACATTCCGATCCGATCTTAACTTTCCGATCCGAACTGATGATGAAGTTTGCAGACCTTCTTCAAACTATAAGTTGAAATGATTGGTTCGGATCGGATCCGACGGTAAAATCCGATCTGACGTGGTTGTATCGATGGCCCGTTGATCATGGGTCGTGGGACAGAAGTCGAATCCGAGGTCCCACGTGTTCAGCATGTTGACCGTTGACTCGAATGGGGGTGTTATCCCCGAACAATGTTCCCTCGTTACAGTGCCCGACTTCCTACATGTAAGCATTCCTCCTTACAAGCCAATTATAATTTACAACGAAGAATCAAGTATTAAGAAAAAAGAAATGAACATATGTAAAATTGTGATTGGTTTGTAAGGAGCCAAGCATTTTTCTTCTATATATTAGACCATTTATTAAAGATCCTTTTAAATTTATAAAGAAAATGCTTGGAAACAAAATCCAAGCATTTCAGAGTCATACAAAAAGCCAGAAGTGAATTCCTTGGGGAAAAATTATTGATACGATCATATCTAGAAGGATGTAGATCACCCAAAAAATAACATGATCTAGAATCATAATATCAAGGCAATAATTTCATTGAAAAAAGAGCTCAAGCGAATTTGAAGGTTCAATTAATAAACCCAGAAGCACCGTTGAATTAACCCCTGTCCAACAACACTCAAATGTCCAAACTGGCATTCCTGCTTTTGGTCTCTTTCTATGAAATTGATCGTTGCTATGCCTTATAAAACCTCCTTGCTCTTCAGCTCTTCAGTTCAGATTAGACCATAACACAATTTCAACACCATTTCAACACCATGTCCTGCATTGCAAGTCACTGTTCTGTCACCTTGGTTGTAGCAGCAACCTTGAAATTAACATTTGCTGTGTTTGAAAGTTTAAATAAGTGTATGAAACTGGTGGTGCTGCTGCTGAAATTAGTTATTTGAGCCCTTCTTTTATTCCTATCATCCGCTCCCAAAGTTTTAAGGTAAACATATACGTGCAATCAACTGCAGCCTATACGTTATAAGCAAACATAGACTTTTTTGCATTCATGAGATTTCAAATCTAGAATGTCTAAGTTTAGAGCTCACTTTATGTTCATCATTATCTAGGCGCCGCAAACTCTTTTTTTTCCTTCATCCTTGGAAGTCCTGAACTAGAAATTATCCATCTTAGTAAATATAGGCTGGTTTGGATCCTGCAGATTTTTGGTCCTCGTGCTGGTGAAGGGTTTATGACTAGTTTTCGAGATTTCCCAAACTGACACTTCAATCCAGAACATTTGGCTTCTCTCCAAAAATATAGCTCTGAATCAAGGTTGCTTGTAAGTAATTCGATGCCTTGCATCTCTCTCAGCATGCTACTTTAGTAGTTTCTGAGCACATTATGGAACTTTATTTCTATTTGAATCAATAGATTTTTGGCGAATTTGCTTGTCATTATGACTTCAATTTTATAGGAATTTTCTTAGCTTACAATAATATCAGATTTCATAAAGAATTCCTTTATAAAACAACCAACAATCAATGCTGGTAAAGTCTTCTATCTGATTGAAATCATCAAATAAAGTGGTGTAAATAGTCATTTTCATCTCCAGACTATTACACTTATATCAATTTGGTCCCCAAACTTTTAATTTGGAAAATTAAAAACTCTGACTTTTTCAATTTTGCTAATTGAATACTTTTCTGTCAATTTACACATTTTTCATCCAAATTTAGTAAGAAATGAAAGAAGAAAAAATGATAAACTTAAAAGGAAAAGAACCATTTTGCTCTAAAAAAGGACTTTACATAGTGCTATAAAGGCATAAATTTGAATGAAAAATATGTGAATTGATGAAAAAATTCTCAATTAACAAAATTGAAAAAGTCAGAATCCTTAATTTTCCAAATTAAAAGTCTATAGACCAAATAGATACAAGTGTAATAGTTTGGGAATCAAAATAACTATTTACCCAATAAAGTGCCACAGGCATTTTAGGCATTTTCAAAGTGCACGGATGGTTATCAGTCCATTAATACGATCTTTGCTACAACCACCAAACATTCCATCTCAACTTTTAAGTCAATTAAGAAGACAATGATATGAAGGAAATCAAATTAGTCTTGCTGTTGTATTTGCGAACATATAAAAGAGGTTTCTTGGTGCATTTTTATTTCACAAACCAATAAAAACATGCATTAAGAGAACAACCAACAGGAGTCGACCACAAATGTAACTGTAGTTGAAAAAGTATCACCAAACTTCTGGACGCAGCTCGCCAGTTGCTGGGGGCATCCATCTCCCTGAGTTGTAGACATTCTCACCAACTTTCCAATTGGGCACGTCCTTCATTACTTCAGCCTCATATTCAAGATACTTTTTCCACTCTTTGACAAATCTAAAGAAACAGAAGAACCGACATGGCGATGTTCAGTATTCAGAATTCAGGGAAATGAATGTAAGAGGCATGACACATGAATGGAAGAGGACAACCAATAATACTATCCATTACCTTTCATCTTCCTCAGCTTGAAGCACCGGGAGTATTGCTCTACGAGCAGCATACTTTTCTTCCTTGAGAGCCCTACAGAACACCAATTTTTTGAGCAAATAATACATCATATATGAAGGAAATCCCTAATGGAAACAATCAACAAATAGTTGTCTCCCTTACCCAGATAATCATTCACTTTACCATGAAAGGAAAAAAAAAAATTATTAGTGCACCAACTAAACCACGCACCTTACCTGAAGGTAATAAGATGAAATTACACAAATCCTGCTAGTATTTTCATCTTATACCCCAGTCCCACACCCATCCAAAAACAAAAGTCAAAGGACTCTAAAATTTCATGTTCAAATAAAGACAAAACAGTAATCCTATCACCATACCGTAATCCTATCCTATTTAGAGATCAAGTATAAAAATCTCTCTCCCCTCTATTACCACTACGTCATTGAAATTTTTCGACCAATCAATAAGACTTATAAGCTCATTATATCATAATCTTCCCAAGGAACCATGATCACTTCTGAGGAACCATGAATACCATCTCATGGTCCCCCACAGTGATCATAAATTACAAGAGGCACACATCCTCTGCTTACTTTGTTGCATATGCCTTGCAGAGAGACCTTCAGGCTTCCTTCTTCCAAATAGACTACACGTACTAACCTAGAGAAGTAACCAAGCCAAAGGTTCAACTTCAAAGGAAGCTTTCAATTAGCAAGACTAAATGCTGTGGAAGCTGCCTGGCAAGGGAAATGGATCCAAAAAACTAACCAAGAACACATGCCACTTGGCTCCAAAGCCAAATTGGGTCCCCAAATGCTGTAGAAAGTAATAGTTTGCAACAACTACCGAACCATATTTTTTATATAAAATTGTTAAAATCCCACAAATGATAACAAAGACCATATAATATAACCCCATAATTGTAACAATGAATCGGAAAAACATGAATTTTGCAACATTTCCAAAGAATTTCAATGAAATTAAGAATACCCAAAAGATCATCCACATTTCTATAGCTCATTTTAAACAGATACCAACAGAAGCCTAACAAAGACCACTCCCTAAATCACTAACTCACTCACTGACAGAACCCATCACATTTCCAACCCTCAATTCCAGAAGACAATGAAAACCCAAATAACCAAATGTCAAAATAAACAAAAAACAAAAATTTAAAGCTCTGACCTTCGGATCTTGTTGCCCTTTCCGACCTCGTACATGCCCCAAGAGAAGACACCAAAGGTAGTGAGGAATATGGCCACGGCGCTCGGACCCTTGTTGGGGATCCGACGGGCGTATCGGACGGGAGGAAATCCACCCGGTGGCGGACCGTCCTGAAGCACCGGCATGTCCTTCACGCTCGCCATCCCTGGCTTGTTTCTTATTACAGCCTCTGTCATCTTGGGAGCTTCTTCTTTGAGTTTCTCTGAATCAGAGTCTCACTCTCACCGGATGGGTCTGGTTGGCGTTGTCTGGGGGGAAGCTTTCAGAAAATTTTAGGGGTGGAAACAAAGTGAGGCATCAAGTCTATGTGGTGGTAGGGGTAACTGTGGAAGACTGAACTTTGGAAACCAATTAAGATGCGGCCACGTGGTGGTTATGTGATTTAGGTTTGTGTTTAGGTCACCTGTAGGTGATACAAGAGATGCCCCTCAAATTTAAATAAATTTATCTTTTAATTAATTGTACCTACTTTTCCCAAAATCTTAATGTGGTCTAAAAACTAAATTTTGTTGTAATTTGGTCCTTGAAATGTCTGACATATCCTAGTTTGGGCCAAACCATCAACCCACGTTGGACGTCCATTTATTTGGCCACATAATACACGTGAGCTAATTTTGATGGATAAAATTATAATTGTCCATTCACATTTGGATGACCTTCTCCAACATTTTAGCCGTTGATAATTCTTCAAATCTTTAAATGTCAACCCGCGAATCTCTTAGTATCTTCGTCATATGCTGCAACATAGAAAAAAGCTCTTAATATACATTTTGGGGCTTCAATTGCTTTGACTCCACCGGTTTCAATTGCCTTGTAATGTTTTATTGCGAATTATGAATAAAATAACTATCCTTTAAATTTTCATTATTAATTTGTTATTGTTGTCTACAATATTTTTTAAAATTTTTCACTATGACCCCTGGATCCGGCTAATAGTAATTATAGTATAATCACGTGGGTTTGATATGGGCTTTCACAACTTTTCAACTCCAAACAGTTTCCATTCAAAAGTACAACCGCTGTCTGCTGACAGTGCAACTTGTGACTTGTGAAAAGTGTTGGGTAAAACCCTAAAACCCTACACACTGGAAGCTGCTGCTTCTAGACTCTTCCCCGCCCTTAATAAGCATACGCTCATTCTCCCCCCACCATCCCTCATTTCCCTGAACTTCTTTCTCAGTCTCTCTTTCTCTGTAACTCTATCACTCTGCAATATCACTATGTATCGCTTTGCTTCAAGCCTCGCTTCCAAGGCTCGGTACTTTCCACCACCTTCCTTCTGCACACTCTTCCCTTTTATTTGGGTTCTCTTCATTTTCTCAATTCTCCCATTTGAGTTCCTCAGAAAACGTAAAAGAAACGAAAACAATCAATCTTTTCATTTTTGTAATGTAAAATCTCACACTTGTGGGATCCAATAAGACAGATCAACATAAAAATACAAAAGCTCAACTTTTACACTTTGTTTTTTCTTTGTGAGAATCTTATTCTTTCTCCTTTTTTGTTTCTGCGATTGTTTTTACTAATTTAGATCGATTTTCTATTCGGGTTTGCAGGGTAGCTAGGAACAGTGCCCATCAGGTTTGTTTGGTGCTTGTATTAAAGGGTCTATTGGTTTAGCAATGTAAAGCTTTCTCTCTTCAAGAACTCTGTTTAGTGGTTTTTGTGTTTTAGATTGGTGGTAGGTTAAGTTGGAGCAGAAACTATGCAGCCAAAGACATAAAATTTGGAGTGGAGGCGCGAGCCCTCATGCTCAATGGTGTTGAAGAGCTCGCAGATGCTGTCAAAGTCACCATGGGCCCTAAGGTTTTCTACCACATCCCACTGTTACCTTTCACATTGATACTCTGCTTTTGATATTCTACATCTGCTGTTGACCTCTCACATTAATGATATCTTTTGATCTTCCAAAGGATTGAGAATTAGTTCGCATTAGGTGCAATCCAATTATATATGTTTGATGTATATGAATCAAAGTCTTTATTAAATTTGTGATTTTCTTTATCTTGACAGTACAATGTATTGGGTGACGTGTATCTTGGTGGTGTTTTACTCACATTTGATCCAATGTGACTGTGAATTTTCTGATTCCTAATATATTTTGCGTGAAAGTACGTTTTAGTTTTAAACTAAATGTTATGGTCTTCCGTAGACATGTGTGCAAACATTGGAATTGAATGTTTAGAAAATGTTTATTTATACAAGGATCTGTTTCACAGCTCTTACAGAAGGAAGTTTAAGGGCCACATGTTTCTATTCAGTTTTGCTTTGTTAATAAACTACAAAGAAAAGTTGGGAAACAAGATTGTGAATCTAAAATTTAAAATGCCTTTCAATAGTTGTCTTATCTCTGTTTTCCTAGTCAGTAGAATATGAATTTAGCTATTTGCTTCAATTTTAATTGTAACGCTATATTTCCATAGCTACAATCAATTGTAATATTGTGTTCTTGTATTTTGTTTTTTAAACTTATATGGTCACTTTTTGTTGTTAAAGGGGCGTAATGTGGTTATTGAACAAAGCTATGGCGCACCCAAAGTGACAAAAGATGGTGTAACTGTTGCAAAAAGTATTGAGTTTAAGGATAAAATCAAGAATGTTGGTGCTAGCCTGGTGAAACAGGTTGCAAATGCCACCAATGATGTAGCTGGTGATGGTAAGTTTTATGATATAATACGGGATTTCAATCATCAGTCTATAACAATATTTTCTTTTCTAAGTTGATTGATGTGCATACATGAAAGCATGGTGGAAGATTTTTTTAGGAAGTGGGATTGAATCTTATGTATTCATCTACATTGCTTCTTTCTAGGCAGGTAATTACAACTTTCAATGTTTTGCAGGTACTACTTGTGCTACGATCCTGACCAGAGCTATTTATACTGAAGGATGCAAGTCAGTTGCTGCTGGGATGAATGCAATGGACCTACGACGTGGTATTACTATGGCAGTTGATTCTGTGGTAACTAACTTGAAGAGCAGAGCAAGAATGATCAGCACCTCTGAGGAGATAGCACAGGTTTGTTTGTCATTTTCTGGTCTTTTATGTAAGAGCTTTTTTTTTTCTTCCATCTAATTCCTTTGGCTCTGAGGGGTTAAAAAAAACATGAATTCTGAATCTGATAGGTTGGAACAATATCAGCAAATGGAGAGAGAGAAATTGGTGAGTTGATTGCAAAGGCCATGGAGAAGGTTGGCAAAGAGGGAGTAATCACAATCTCGGTAAGTTAACTTTTAACTTTCATAGTTCTCTATTGACTGGTTTGTTATCCCAGTTGCATAGTCTAAGTCATGCTTACTGCTTGAGTTATATGCAGAAGTGGGTAATGTTTGCATCTTGTATTATTTATGTTGAGATTGAGTCATAATATTAAATTACTCATAGAGAAATGGAAGTATCACTACTTGAATAATTATCTTTCCAAATGATAGCCGGCACAAAAACCTTACTAATGTATGTTTATTTTTGCAGGATGGGAAAACATTGTATAACGAGTTGGAAGTTGTTGAGGGGATGAAGCTAGACAGGGGCTATATATCCCCTTATTTCATCACCAACCAGAAAAATCAGAAATGTGTAAGTTTATGTTTTACTCAGCCAGTACCATGTCTTAAAACTGTCAGACGGCTGATTTTTAAAGTTACCAGTATCTCAAGTCACTTTGTTGATACTGATTAACTTCAACCTTAATTGTGTCCATGTGTATGTTCTGACAGGAATTGGATGATCCCCTAATTCTGATCCATGAGAAGAAAATCTCAAGTATTAATGCTGTGGTTAAAGTGTTGGAGTTGGCTTTGAAGGTAAGCATTTATATGGTTAAGTCTGCTAGTTTCCTTTTATATGTTTGGTTGACAAGTTTTTGGTCCTATTGCTCAGAAGCAAAGGCCATTGTTGATTGTCGCTGAAGATGTGGAAAGTGATGCACTGGCAACCCTTATTCTAAATAAGCTTCGTGCTGGAGTCAAGGTTTGCTTTTATTCCTTTCTTCCCCTCTCCTGTTTGTGGTTTGATTTGTTTCCTGTGTAATCCTTTGGGTCTTTATCTAGGGATGCTAGCATCTTCTAATCTATTGTGATTTGCTACAGGTCTGTGCAATCAAAGCCCCTGGTTTTGGTGAAAATAGGAAATCCAGTCTGCAGGATCTTGCTGTTCTCACAGGGGGTGAGGTAAGTCTGATTTTTTCTTTGTTTTGTATTAGATTTCCTGACAACATCAATGGCATCTCTTTTTGTATTCTCTTGACCCATAAATGACTTCTTGCACTTTTGTATTTTAGCTTATTACTGAAGAGCTTGGTTTGAATCTTGACAAAGTGGACCTGGATATGCTTGGAACTTGCAAAAAGGTGAGCTTTGGTATATACTAGACATTTGTCTGCTTTTGCCGTCTAACCTTGACGTGGAATTCTCTGACGAGGATAATTTTTACCTTGGGATTAAAATATCTATTGACATGCAAGTCTCTTATGAGGAGATTTGTGTTAATGGAATTTTTTCAGTTATAATATTTTTCCATATTTCCAGCTTTTCATCTATTCTCTTAAAGATTGGGTTAATGTTTCAGGTCACAATTTCAAAGGATGACACTGTAATTCTTGATGGTGCTGGTGACAAGAAGGCTATTGATGAAAGAAGTGAACAGGTCTGTGTTGCACCCTTGTGAATAGCGTCGGTCCTTTAAATTTTAAACTGTTGACATAAATAATTCGCCTTTTTGTTGTATATCAAAAGTTTAGAAGAAAAATGGGTTTTCACTTTGTTAATTGAGAATTGTCTCTAGATATAGTGTTTGGTATCTGTACTTGGCCTTTATTCCCTTATTCCCTTCTATTTTGGTAACAGATTAGGTCAGCAATTGAATTAAGCACTTCCGATTATGACAAGGAAAAGTTACAGGAGAGACTGGCAAAGCTTTCTGGTGGTGTTGCTGTGTTGAAGGTCTGCTCACTGTCTTATCTTATTAATGTCTAGTAAACTAGTAAAGGCTTCTGTATTTTTTCATCACCTCTATTCAGTCAATTTTGATGAGTGGTCTTATGATTTCCTCCTCATTCTACCCTTGGAAAAAAGTCAATAAACAATAAAAGTAATTCACAAATGTGGTTGGTTGAGTTTCTTTACCTTGTATTTATTGCACCTTTTGGGAAGTGGTATCGTGGATAAAACAGTCAGGGAGGTTTGCCTCTGTTTCAGATTGGAGGAGCTAGTGAAGCTGAAGTTGGAGAGAAGAAGGATAGAGTTACTGATGCCTTGAATGCTACCAAGGCAGCCGTTGAAGAGGGTATAGTACCAGGTAATTTATTTTGTCGTTTTACCCTTATCAACTTGATATATACACCAAATGAGACTTGAAGATGCAATTTCACCTTCAAATCAAGAGTGATCAAGTTATGCCACTTGGCATAAAGGTCGCCACCTATGTGCCTATTCATTTTTTCTGATTTATCCGTTTGGATCAAAATTGATGGAGAATCTTACAACTGTCTTCCATATGCAGGTGGTGGTGTTGCACTTCTCTATGCATCTAAAGAGTTGGAAAAGCTCCCGACTGCCAATTTTGATCAGAAGATTGGAGTTCAGATTATTCAGAATGCTCTGAAGGTCTGTATCTTCTGTTGGTGTCTTATGATTAGCTTCGTTTGAAGTAAAGATATTTTAGTTGAGTTTTTCTTGAATCCCTGTTTTTTGTGGTGTATTAACCATGCAGGCACCTGTTCATACAATTGCTTCTAATGCGGGAGTTGAGGGAGCTGTTGTTGTTGGCAAGCTATTGGAGCAAGATAACCCTGATCTTGGCTATGATGCAGCTAAAGGTAGATTAGATACTTCCACAATGCTCTGCGTATTTTGTCCTCAAACAGCTGCAGAGACTATATCTCCACTCTCTTACTCATATTGGCTGATTTTGATTTTCCTATTGCTTAACCAGGTGAATATGTTGATATGGTTAAAGCTGGAATCATAGATCCATTGAAAGTAATTAGGACTGCTTTAGTGGACGCCGCTAGGTAAGCTGAAGAGCTCAGAGCTCCTCTGTGTTTTCTGGTGATGTATTAGCTTCAGCTCTGATTCCACATCCATTGATTTTTTTGTGGCCTTTTGCTTGCAGTGTGTCGTCTTTGCTGACAACCACTGAAGCCGTTGTAGTTGAACTTCCTAGCGATAAGGAGGCCCCGCAAATGGGTGGTGGCATGGGTGGCATGGATTATTGAGGGTCCTTCCATCCTACTCTCAATTCGACAACCCTTCGACTCCTACCAAATCCGCATGTAAAACAAACATCAGGGTGTGTACCCTATTATCTTGATTATTTTTGGTCGGTAGGCAACATGTGTAGTCATAGTGAGAGAGATCAGCATTTAGGTACCTTTGTAAGGTCAACATGTGTAGTCATGTTGTTGTGGGGAAGAATTCGAACGTACTCAAACCATTTTTTTCAAATAAAACTTTTCCCTTCCCCGAGTAATTTGGGTATTGAAGGTTGGCAAGTTTGATGTTGCATTTTTCATCATATTTCATCTTGTTCTTACTTTAAACATCTTTGTAAGGTCAGCGTAAGATGTGCATGAATGCGTCATTCGAACTTAATGAAAAGGGAAGCTTCGATGATAAGATGCATTGTGGCATCCCATTTGAGAGCTTGAGAAAAAGTGTCATTTTTCTGAAGTGAATTGAACGGATTATCAACCTGTTCAGATTTTATGATGAAAAATCAACGTTTGAAAATTGATGTTAAGTTTTGCGAGTTAAAAGCGAAACACAAGTCTTGAAGGGTGTATATAGACGATAAAATCATTAAGGGCTGATCGAAGCAGAATGGAATCTTATAATGAAGGGGATTCAGTTTATCACAATGGCAAATGTACTGAGAAAACCTCGGAAGTTCCTGCATCTAACACATACAAATTACAGGCAGAAGTGAAAATGAAAAGCTAGATTCGTTGCTTCATTTAACTCTTGAAAATACAATACAAATCCAAGTAGTTAAACTACAGTATCACTTTCTACAGGAACTACCTCTGACTTGAATTCTATAACATAAAAAGGTACACAAAACTAAATTGCTGAAAAGCAATGAAAAATTTATAATTCAGTAATTTTCAAGTTGAACAAAGAAAATGGTATAAAAAATAAACATGGTGCTACTGGGACATTGATTTCAGATCACGAATACAAAGGAACAAGTTCTCAGCATTATCTGCCTTTCCGACGATTTTTCAATGCAGAACAATCTGGACAATACCATTTTCCTTTTGGTTTTTCTTTCAGCCCAACACAACCAAAATGGAACCACTCTATCTTGCACTGTTGGAGGGAAAGACTTCTATCAGATAAATAGTGTATAAAAGGGGTGTCTGAAGGAAGAGAAATATAAAAAAGGGACAAATTACATACATTGGTGTAATCACATGCAACCATCTCCCCATAGCTAACTTGGTTACATAAACAGTACGTGGGTTCATTTGGATCCACTGGTATATCTAAATCCATACCAGTAGGATTGGCAGCTGCAGTTGCTGCTTCTGTTGCTGCTGCTGCCGCTGCTGTTGCCTGTCTTGTTCTGCAGAAAAAGGAAGTATCACTAGGTCCATAGGAAACAAATTATAATATCATTCACATCTCCACCTAAAAGGCTCAACATTATGTTACCTTTAACATACTCAAAACAATGAATGCTCTCACTAGGAAGGTAACCCCAAAATAATAATAATTAACAATGACAATAATTACAATTAATCAATTCCATCATATAAATTTATGCGCAAGCCACCAATGAATTGTGAAAATCTTGGGATAGTCCTGTAGCTATTTACCCCTCACTAGAGGCAGATTAAATGTAGAGGAATAAGAAAAGAAACAAAAGAAAATCATGAGCTAAGTCAGTAATGGAATTACAGAATTTAAGGAGTCCCACTAAAAATCTTTGTCAAGACTATAAACTTGCAACTTTATTTCTTGCTTTGTCACAAGCTCCTGACATTTTTTATTGGTGTTCATTTTCTTTTCTTTTTCTTTTTTGGGCTGGGGGATGGAGAGGGGAAAAAATGTAAATAGGTAAAGTAACTTAGCATGTCTATTATAAGTGAAATTTATTCAATAAATGTTTAGAAGAGGAAAATCTGGTGGAAGCACCAATAAAAAAGAAAATCAGAAAATTGAAAAGAATATAAATAAGGAACAAGAATAGGTAGATACTTCTTACGCCCTCCTCTACCACCTTCACTCCTTCCAGATTTTGCACCACTATCGAGACTTGAAGCAGGCAACCCACTTGCAGCAACACTATCTGAGGCAAAAGATACTTATGTCCTCACAAAATTATGAAACCCTTCAATGTAGTCTTGACTGTGTAAAAGCCAAAGACTCAACAAGATGGAAAAGAAATAAAAGTAGAGTACCACGGCGAAGATCTTCATCAAATTTTTTCAAATATTGATCAAGTTGTTGTATGTTTGTATCCACCTGAACATTAATTACAGATGGACATTGTCAGCAAAAAGCACATTAATAATGATAAATCTTGTTAGTTTTATTATTTCTAAGAGTTTAAGTTGTTGGGATATGACCAAACACTGTTTTATATTCTAACCCCATTAAACAAAACTTGGGAGGTTGCAGTGTAGGGAATTGAACTCAGAATGAGAACGCCAACCTCTCAAGAAATGGAACTTTTTATCTTTTTTGCTAGACAATAATGGGTCACAAGCCAGGGCACAAACCCTGGAAGGCCTTGTAGAGACCAGTGGATTTATTACCACCAGGGTGTCCCCATAACTCCACAAGAAATAGAAATTTTCTTCAAAAGTAATGCTAGTCTAATAATGCATCTCAAAATATTTCTGACAAAGGTTTGCAAGTTCAAATCAATGCCAATATATTTATTTCATGACTTGCAAGAGTATGTTAACTATCAAGTTGTACTCAGGCCACAGGGACAGAAAAGAAGCACAAATTTTGTTTGAACTTTGTAGAAGCGTTATGCACTAATTAAAAAATATGTACACATTATTTTTCATAAAAACGACTAAAAAAATTGCAGGGAGTCAAATGCATAATCTTGCATGCAGGGCTCCATCTACACATGGATAAAGTTTTTATCAGTGTCAAACCTGGGAGAAAACATATCTAAAAAATATATAAAAATTATTTTTCATAAAAACGACTAAAAAAATTGCAGTGGGCTCCATCTACACATGGATAAAGTTTTTATCAGGGTCAAACCTGGGAGAAAACATATCTAAAAAATATATACACATTATTTTTCATAAAAACGACTAAAAAAATTGCAGGGAGTCAAATGCATAATCTTGCATGCAGGGCTCCATCTACACATGGATAAAGTTTTTAGCAGGGTCTAACCTGGGAGAAAACATATCTAAAAAATATATAAGACAATAGACACGCAAACACATACTAAATCAAAAACAGCTGTGGGGCCAACAGAAAACAAAATAAAAATCCAGAGATCACACATGCTATAAAACAATGGAAAATGACCAACAAGTGAAGTAATCATAATGTGTAGGGCAAGATGGAGGTTCAATGTACCAAATCATATGCCCGCACAGCCAACAAGACCTTTTCATCTGCAATCCCAATGCTGTGCTTTTGCTCCTCAAGTGCCTCATCCGAGAATCTAATAAGTTTAGCATCAGGTGTAATATTTCCAGACTTAATTGCACACTTTATGTCCTCTATTTCTTGTTCACAACGTTGTTCATTTTGTCTTTGGATATCTGTTCATATACATAAATAACAACAGTTTAATTAAGGAACCCAACAAAACAGACAATTTTGAGTTTCGCATATGCTTATCTCTCTCTTACAGCATTCATATTCCTTGTTAAAGCATAGAGTTTACCAACACAAGAAAAAGATGGAGATTAAGAGTCAGATGACAATATCACTAAAAAGACATCTCCCATTCCTATATTGTTAAAACCAGGGTGGGTGGCGGCCAGGCCGCGGGAAGGGGGCAGGGGGTGGGGGTGGGGTGTGGAGGCTCAATTGGTAATACCAAAGAACACAAAATATAACAATAACAAATTCCAATAAGACTTTTTGTTTAATTGCATATATAATATGTAATGTCTTCACAACTATGTAAGAACATAACATGAGTAATAAGCATCCCCAACCAACTGAGTATACTTCATCCCTGATGATTGCATTTTTTTCTCTTCCCATCCATAGCTTAGTTAGATGGTCCACTGGCCATATATAGTACTCAATTTATATCAATCACTTTCTTAAATTTCCTTCTTCTTTTTTTTTGGTAACCCAGGGGAATTAAAGGAACTGTAAAGAATGTAAAATGTAAAGAAATTCTAATAGTTACAGAGACAATAATAGAACTTAACAGAGAAAGTCAGCAGAAACATACCTTGCAAACTCTTATCCAGATTACGCAACAATGCATAATTCCTTTGCAGAGTACTAGGAAGCGACTCCATATCTGTGAAAAGGCACATGTTTGATACAAGGTTACAATTTGAACAAAATGGAACCAGAAAAAGATAAAAGAAGGTTACTATGAAGAGTTTCTCTCCTTTCCACACGAGTTATTTCGTTTTGCTTGAAAATGTATCATAAGAACTTGGGATGGCAATGATAGAGTGGGTTTTCACATAATCCGCTCCTTGTACTTTTAGCATAGATTTTGGAGGTTATGGCAAGACAAAGGGGGTTAAATTCTATGGTATGTGCATTGAAAGCATTACTTTGGGTTGCTTTGGAAGTAAAAAATAGTATATTTTTTTACCAAAAAAACAAAAAGGAGGAATTTGAAATTCCGTGGAGGAGACAGTTGTTTTTTGCTCTGTCGTGGATTTTGGTTTCACATGTTTCTGAAAGAATTTCTCAGGGTTCTAATTTTAGGAAGTGGAATAGTGTTGTTATGTTTGCTGTTATTTGCTAGTCCTGCTTTTGCTTTCTTATTATTATTTTTTTTCTGTGTTACATTTCCCTTCATTTCAATGAAGTTTTTGTTTCTTATTTAAACAAAAAAACTGCACCCGAAATCACAAAGTTTTAAAACTTTGAAATCAACAAACATGACGCCTTTTACATCACACACAGTTAGAGCTCAATTACGTTACTCAATTTACTCAAAGCCATAACTTCGATACAGACAGTAATTATATGACTTAAGAAAAATGAGAGAGAGAGAGAGAGAGAGCTTACTGGCGTAAAATTCTTCAAGAAATTTTTGCTAGTCCTGCTTTTGCTTTCTTATTATTATTATTTTTCTGTGTTACATTTCCCTTGATTTCAATGAAGTTTTTGTTTCTTATTTAATCAAAAAAACTGCACCCGAAATCACAAAATTTTAAAACTTTGAAATCAACAAACATGACGCCTTTTACATCACACACAGTTAGAGCTCAATTACGTTAATCATTTTACTCAAAGCCATAACTTCGATACAGACAGTAATTATATGACTTAAGAAAAATGAGAGAGAGAGGGAGAGAGCTTACTGGCGTAAAATTCTTCAAGAAATGACATACTTAAGAATTGAGGCAACGGGCCAAAGGCGCCTGCAATTAATTTTGCAAAGGTGTGGCTATGGCTCCTAAGCCCTAACCGTAATAGTACTTCTGCGGTTCCTCTCTCTCTCTCTCTGTAAGCCCTAATAATTGTAAACCAAGGAGGACGATGACTATATGGCGCGCACGAACAGAGAGACTCCTTTGCAAAGTTGCTAATGCCGTTAAAAAAACGTTCCTTTTGCGGTTTTCAGTTTTTAATTACAAAATTATTATAGTTTTTTTGTGATGATTTTTATCTTCCTTTTTTTGTCTTTACTTGTTTACTATTCTATATTTTTTATTTCCTTTTATTATCGTTAATTTAAAGTCATATTACCAAAGCAGTCCATAACTTTTTTAATTCTATCCAAACATCATTCTTTTTTTTGTCTTTACTTGTTTACTATTCTATATTTTTTATTTCCTTTTATTATCGTTAATTTAAAGCCATATTACCAAAGTAGTCCATAACTTTTTTAATTCTATCCAAACATCATATTTTGAGTTACATAACAATTCTATTTCTGAGCTCCGATATTGGATAAGATTTCACACTAATGTACACATATTCCATTGTGTTTATACTTTGATAATTGAACATGAAATAAAAAAGAAAGAGATGAGTGGGATGTACAAAATAAAAGTATCATTATTAAAAGGGTAAATAGTCATTTTGTTCCCTAGACTATTATACTTGTATTAGTTTGGTCCCCAGACTTCTAATTTGGAAAATTAAGGATTCCAACTTTTTTAATTTTGCTAATTGAGGACTTTTCCATCAATTTATACATTTTTCATCTAAATTTAGCAAGAAATAAAGGAGGAAAAAATGATACATGAGAAAAAAATAGCAAGATTTAAATAAAAGAAACCATGTTACCGTCAAAAAGGACTTGACATGGTACTATAAAAACATAAATTTGTATAAAAAATGTGTAAATTGATGAAAAAGTCCTTAATTGACAAAATTAAAAAAGTCAAAGTCTTTAATTTTTCAAATTAGAAGTTTAAAGACCTGATATAAATATAATAGTCTGAGAACCAAAATGACTATTTACCCTTATTAAAAAAAATATATAGTTATGAAATTTTTTTCTCCTTCACTCAGTAAGGCCACATGGTTCTCTCAGCATACAAATAACATTTTGGTGAATCCTTTTGTTATACTTTTAGGGTATCATGTGAAAGCAAATAGTTTGGCCACAATACCAACCTTAGATATTGTTTTGTTGACATGGCCTAATATAAGGGAAGAAGACCGACTAAGTTTGCTATATATTTTTAAGGTAAATAGCTATTTTGTTCCATACAGTATTAATTGAAAAGGGTGGATTGAATTTTGACTAATAAAGATAGTGTGGTAATTAGAGTTAGATAATGAGAAAAAAAGTGAGTTACGTAAATTGGGAAGAAGACCGACTAAGTTTGCTATATATTTTTTAGGTAAATAGCTATTTTGTTCCATACAGTATTAATTGAAAGGGTGGATTGAATTTTGACTAATAAAGATAGTGTGGTAATTAGAGTTATATAATGAGAAAAAAAGTGAGTTACGTAAATTAAGAAATTGTGCAAGAAAAGAAAATTGTTGAATATGTATAAAATTTTCCTTCAAATAAACTCACTCATAATCATAACCAAAAAAAAAAACAAAACAAAACAAAAGCAATATTAACCACTTAAGTATCAAAGAAAAAAAAACTCGTATTACCCAAAACCAAAAAGATCAAATATCTAAATGATGTGGTGCGAATTGAGTTAAGTGATATTTGATTTAATTTATTGAGAATCTCTTGTATGTTCATGAAAAAAATGAAAAAAGAAGAAAGAAAAAATATTTTTCCAAGTGACACAAATTGTCAAACACATTAGTATCCTACAACTTATATTGCATGTGCACTATTCTAGCAACAAGTTGCTCAAAACTTGTAATCCAAACTGAAATAGTATAAGCAATCATGAATCATGATGCCATTTTTATCTGTATTTGCCGGTGGACATGTACCAGAAACTCAACATAGGAGGGGCCACTAGGACTCTGGTCTTCGACCATATACGAGAAGAACAACATCCCTGCAAGGAAAAAATTACAGAACAAAATCAAACGTATTAATAATTATATTTTAATTCCTTTCTAATAAAAAAACCATGTTAGGTAGTTAAGTATTTAAGCCCTTACCTGATGGATCTCCTTTCTTACACAATTTTAAGCTGCATGAAAAACAAGACAAATTAGAAATAATTGCATCAGATGAAAACCTCAAAAACTGAATTTATATGCTCGTATTCATTTCTTTCTTGGGAATAAGAAATCACTAACAGAAAAAATATCATACCGAAGGTAGGAACATCTCTGGCGTCGTATTTCATTTACCACATCATTCAGCTTCTTTGATAATGGATTATCATATTGCTGCAGCACAAACTGGGGGAGCAAACTCACAAGTTATACACCGATAAATTGTATACTGAGAAATCATCCAAGAAAATTAATTCTACCAATGCACAGAGATTACAGAATCCTCATTTAGCAAAATATCGACAACCATATAACATATAACCAAAATCATTAATGAATCAGTAAGAAAGTATGAAATAAATCACCCAGGCCCATGTATTCTAGTAAACCCTGAGGCTTGAGGCTAAGATAGTAATTTACATTTTGTTCCAATTAAGGACAATAATGTCAGGAAGAAGATAAGTACCCGAAAAAAGAAGTTAAGGCTACCTGATTAGGAAGTTCATCGGCAGAGGTGATTCCAAACAGTTGTTGCAAAATGCCAGAATCCACCAAGTTTCCAATATATATTAAACAGTCCTCACCATTCTCAAGAAGATAAATCCCCACATCACTCACGTGTTCGCTTGAAAGCGGAATCACCGGAGGAATAAGAGAATTGTCATTGTCCTGTCAATTAACAGGAAGCTACCAGTTATTTAAAATGCAAATTTTCAAAGAACTGAACAAGAAGTCAAATGACACACCTTTTCCGAATTGATATCATGGATAGCCACCAGCCTGGGGTACACCAATGGAACTGCCAAAGGTACAGAAAGGGAGGAAACATGGTTGATCCAGAAAGACCGCTCATCTATTTTTCCATCAGCTCGTATTCCTGTACTTTTGATTAATGCTGAAAAAGAAACAAATTAATGAAATTTATCAATATATGTACAAACTTTCTCTGCGAAGCTGACTGATATACTATGTGCAACATGTCTGCGAAAAGGAAGAGGCATATGCTAGGTCGAATAACATAGTATCAATCAGAACAGAAATGCAACCAACCAGGAAATTATGAGAATAGTTCTGCAATCTGTCGGACTTTGAGTTATAAAGTACAAGGGAATTTTAAGGAAGAGGAACAGTAATCCAAGTAACACTTATTCAACCCAAGGAAACACCTAAGTAACACATCAATGACATGATAATCCAACTCTATAAATTAGCTCAAATACAAGAGTAAAAGAATATGGTGTTATATGCTCTACACAAGATATTATTAGCCACACAATAGTGTTTGATAGCAGTAAGTACATGCAACAGAAGACACTCTTATATATCACTATAGATATATAAGCAAAAACGTGCACTCATATCAGTCAGTAAGAAATATACCAAGGGTATACAGAGGCAGGAGCTTCAGTGCTTCTGGAAGAATAAGCTGTCCAGAAGACGATACAGTGGCACAGAATTTACGATATGAAAGCAAACTGCTGATACAAATATTTGTCATTTGTTCACGTACACGCAAGAGGGAACTTGAAGGAATTTCATTCGCCGCTACAGATAATATACAAAAAAGACATTGTCAGAACTCTTTCAAATGAAATTTGACATAATGTCACAACAAACTCTATTCCTAAAAAATTATAAATTAGCATGATGCAGCAAGTGAATGAAAAGGAGCACAAAGAATATTATTTTACATCTGCATTTCAATCTGTCAGATGTGAATGATAAAAATTGATGTTAAATAGTGATTGTCAAAAAAATTCACAATTTTAATCACTGGATTTGATTGAGGAACAATCATTAGAAATTGGGATTAGCATACAAGATACAATAAGAGAAGAGAGCAACAAAAATAGCAAAGAATTGTATACCTTGCTTCATGAAACATGCAAATTGAGTGTCCAAGTCAGCAGCACGAAACAAATTACTTAGCATACTTGTGCATGGCAGAGAAAAAGTTGTAACTCGAATTCTCCGTTGGCCATACACAGTCGTGTATAACAGGGCACACTTGAAAAATATAAATATGATTAAACAATGAAATAAATATATAATTACAGAGATAGGTAATGACATCAACTCAGTAATAACAGATACAAGGAAAAGCTCACAAGATAGTATATTATAGCTGGAGCATTAAAAACCTTAGGCAGAGAGCAGAGAAATTAAAAGTTACCTGGAAAGCACATTCTGAGCCATCCTGTAATTTATCATCATGCTTTAAGGTCACCATAATAGTTTTGTCACAGTCAATCTGCATGATAGAAGGGATTGGTTATGATTTCAACAGATAGTATTAGAGCCACTGCCACCAAGCTGAAAGAAAAAAGGGAGATAGAGACAGATAGTGCAATAATTGCAACAGAATGAAAATCAGAAAACAGATAATTAGGTATTCGAGATAAGGTTAACTTAAGCAGCATGAGCTAGCTTTTTTTTCAGATTGTGAAGAAGATGAGAGAGAGAGAGAGAGAGAGAGAGAGAGAGAGAGAGAGAGATGGTTATGACTTCAACAGATAGTATTAGAGCCACTGCCACCAATCTGAAAAGGAAAAAGGGAGCTAGAGAGAGAAAGTGCAATAACTGCAACAGAATGAAAATCAGAAAACAGTTAATTAGGTATTTGAGATAAGGTTAAGCAGCAAGACCTAGCTTTGTTTTCAGATAGTGAAGAAGAAGAAAACACATAATTATATAAATGGGCTACAGTTAAGGCTGTAAAGCAGCAAGAATCAGATTTGTTTCAGATTGTTAACTCTTCATTTTAGTGCTATTGTGGGTCAACATAACCAGCAGTTGGGCCACATTCTACTTCCATGGAAGATAAACAATTCAGTAAGAACCATATTATAATTGTCTTGGTAAACAGGTATTTTGTAGAATATGTACAAAC
>QANT01008441.1:0-10234 GCA_003254885.1 Purshia tridentata | reverse complement strand
AATATTGACCTTAAATTAAAGATCTTCTTAAAATAAAATCAATAGTATAACTTTTTTTAATACTTAATTAATATTAGGCATAATTTAATTAGATTTAAAATTTTGATACTCAANTGATACTCAAATATAAGTATCAGTACCATAGTGAAACTGATACTCAAAAAATACTATTCACACACCCAAAATGGCATTTGACTATCAAAAAATGGCTTTACCATAGTAGAAGGCCTTAGAAGGTCAAAAAGTGTAAATATTATTTGAAATCAAAAAATGGCTTTACCATAGTAGAAGGCCTTAGAGCTAAACCTTAACCTAAACCTGGCAAAAGTGTATACGGCCCGTAACCCAACATGAAACGACATAGAAATTTGCGGGTATGGGTTTGAGATTTTCAGACCTAGTTGATATCAGTATCACCCGTTAACGACTCATCAAGATAACGGATCGGGCCGGTTCAATTCGCGGGTGACCCGTTAGACCCATTCTAGGCTTCTGTTATCAATCCAACTCTGTTAGCCCAATTCATTCAGCCCATAACCAGTTTTCAACCCAATTCTTTTTTTTTTTTTTTCTCATTTTCCTCTTAAGTCAATCAACACAACTTTTTCTCTCTACTTCTCCTTTTTCTCACCCAACTGCCACAATGGAGATTGGAGAGTCCCGATCTCTCTCTCTCTCGATCTCTTGATCTTTCTCTTTCACTCACACAGCCACCTGTGGGGATTGTTGGGGGGGTGGAGATGGTTCTCTCTTCCCTCAGCCTCTATTGACCCTCGATTTCTCTATGATTTCTCCCTTACCTAGATGGGCCCACTACCACCACCAGAAGAAGCCCACGGCCTCTGTCTCTATCATGCGCAATGAGTTCACCAACCTTAGAGCAAGGTTAGTCTACTTTGCCACCCTTAGCCTCGAGACAAAGTCAACCATTGGCGCCTAGGTGTTGAGGAAATTCTAAGGAAATTCTGAGTTTTTGTTTTTTCTTTTTTGGGTAAATGGGTCGTGTTGTTTATACCCATTAATTTCCAGGCCGTGTTTGGGTTGGGGTTTTTACCACCTGTGCGTTATCATGTCGGGTCGTGTTAACCAGTTAGCACTAATGAGTCATGTCGGGTTTGACCCATAAAACACGACCCGTTTGCTAGATTTACTCTAACATAACGCCTCTACTGAACTCATTATATACCCTAGGAGGGGAAGGGGTGAAAAGATGAGGATTTACCCTCAAAACTCAAGAAATGAAGTAGCTCGAATATATATATATATATATATATATTTATAGATATACCAACCCAGATATTGGTACAATTGAAATATACCTATATATATATATATTTTTCTTACTTGTTTGATTATATTTTATGAGTTAATTTATTTATTTATTGTAGATTATAAACGAATATTATCATTTATTATTTCAAATTAAAAAATATAAAAACTAGATAATCTTGAATGTTTTAATTAAAAATGTCTGAATGGATATTGTCTTTCATAATTTTTAAAATTAATTCATACTAATTATCTTAATTTCAAGAGATAATATGAGTTAAAATTTTAAAAGGTCTATTTTTTGGACCTCAGTTTAAAAAATTGGATTTAAATATTAATCTAAATTTCTATATGGTTTTAGTCTAAATGACCTTTCAAAATTGGATATATTTCTAATTATCTGTTAATTTAAATGGGCTAAGCCATTTGACACCTATAAGTTTAGGTGAATTTGATAACTATTTGGGAGTGGATAGTCTTTGATTCAAAACACCAAATTCCAAATGAGACAGACAAAGAATGGGAGTTTTTGATAGCTATTTAATTGGGAGTGGGTAGTCTTTGATTCAAAACCCACCCAAACCCCATTAGCGCATGCCTAATCAGCAGTAGCCCCATCCCTAACTACTGAAGAATAAACGAGGGACTTGTATGGTGTTTGTTGAGTTACCAACTATTTATGGTAATTTTGGTTTGTGTTAGTATCAATTTTGGATGTAAAGTTGGAATTTTGTGTTTCTAGGACTTACTAGAATTTGCTTTAAAATGGGCCAGTATTTTCTACAATTTTAGACTTGAGCTTTCCACTTGAGTTCACTCGTCTCGAGTTACTGACATGTTCTTCAACATGACGCCGCTCGCAATTTTCACTGTCAACAATGTGCTGCTTTCGATTGAGTTGTCGCGATTTTTACCGTTGACAATAAGCTCACTCCCAGTCTAGCTTCGATAGAAGCGCTGTTCCCTCTTGCAGCTTTGTCGGAACTAGAGAAAGAGGGAGGTTAGTGACCCACTAAGAAAATTGTAATTGTTGGGGTGGGGGGAGAGGTGGGGCGCTGTGCTAGATGAGACAGAACTGGGTGGGGGAAAACACCAGTGTTGGTTTGGTGGCTGGGCTGGGGGGCTGGGTGGCTGGTGAGGCTAGATGAGGCGTAGAGCTCGAGAGGAGGACTCGATAAGTGAATTTTTTCTTTTATTTATTTTTTTCAAATTAATTTTTGTTTTCTTTTAAATTTTTAAGTTTTAAGTTAGTTAACTAAATTAAAGAGTTTGTAAAGTACCATTTTTCAATTAATTTTTTTGTCTAAATGAGTGAAAGGATAAAACTTGCAATGTCACTAATTTTAATGGATTGATTAACAAAGTTGACAGAAAAAATTAAATTAGATATGGAAATGAGTTGTGGAAGGTAAAATAAGAAAAAAATAAGTTATAGGAATAAAGTGAAACAATTATGTAACTAAAGGGTAAAACAAATAATAAGCCTAAATTTTAGCCCTAATTTCCCCTTTCTAACTTTGTGGGCCTGTTTGGTATTGTTTTTAGAATTATCAAAAGCATTTTCATATTAGTAAAAATGCTTTTGATAGCATTTGGCAGCAATATATAGAGCTCGTTTGGCAGTACTTTTTGAATTATCAAAAGGCTTTCAGATTAGTAAAAACGCTTTTAATAGCGTTTGACAAAAATATATATAAGCGCTTTTAGGTTATAGAGTGCTTTTAAAGGGTTTTTTGAGAAGGACATGACATGTGCTTTTATTAGGAAGCATTTCAAGTACTTTTTCATGAACCATTTAGAATTTTTATAAAAATTTATATATGCTTTTTTACAGAACCGTTTCTAACAAAAGCGCTACTAAATAAAAGCGTTCCTAAAAAATACTGCTAAACAGGCCTATAGTGATTTTAGGTTACAAAAATACTTTTAAGATATTTTTTAAAAAACATGTATTTTTACCGATAAACACTTCAAACGCTTTCCATTAAACACTCAGAGAAGTGTTTTTAGCGAGTGCTACTTAATAAAAGGGCTTTTAAGAAATAGTGACAAACGAGGCTCCCTCTCCTTCTTCCAACTGCTTATTCAGTGACGGAATCCAATATCACAACGTAATCCAGTCCTCTCTCTCACTCTCTCTCTCTCAACTATTCCTCTCCCTTCCTTTTCCACAATCCCTAAATCAATCAATCGGTTGAGGCCATTCAGATTGCTAGATTGAGATGCTATCTAAGATTGAGGTATGTAGCATCATATTATAAAATATGATCGATTTTATTCTTACCCACCAATAATTTAGGGTTTCGCGTTTTGTTATTTTGGTTATACTATGATGCTGCTTGCTTACTTTTCTCTGCCGAACCCTTTCAGTTTTCTCTACCGAAAGTTTAATTTAATTTTAATTTTTTACATTTTAATTTTTTAATTTTTGGGGTAAAATTTCGTCTGCCCTAATTATGGGTAATGGTGATTCTGCATGTTGTTCAATGTCGTGCAGCATGCATGTTCTGTTAACCCTGGGATTAGGTATCAAATGGTTAATCTGCTGCAATATACAATAGATGGTTATTACATCATTCATATAAAACCAATGTTTTTTTACACCATTTTCTGAATCTGTGCAATAGACCTTGTAAAAGACTATTAAGGAGGGACTCACGTTTTAATTTTAAAACAGGGCCCCTGAAATTTTAGAGACTGCCTTGGCTCCTCGTCTTATCTTCTGTGCTCATTCGCTGGCATTGCGTTGCCTTTTGTGGGATATAATTTCGAAGATATAATAGATGGATGCTAAAGCTAGGAACAAGGCGCTGTTCCGTGCTAAATTGAATGCCCAGAAGAAGGACAAGCGCATAGACTCTCCTCTTGTACGGTCAGTGTCCGCACCTTCTCTTTTTAAGAATTACTTTGTAGTTATAAGATATTAAGAACACAAGAATCAAATTTTCGGTTTAATATTAGCTCATTAGTTTAGTAAAGAGTAAAATAAAAACGCGTTTTGTAGGACCCTTTTCTTGATTTTTGTTTTTCATTTATATTTTGGAATTAGAAATTAATTGTTATTTTTTAAGCTTTGGATGCATAATGTGCTTTTGTTCTAAATACTTATTTTACTTTTGAGTTTTAGTTTTCTGGCATAAAAGGAAATTTCAGGAATGCTTATTTATTGCTGTTCAATTAATTCAGAACCTCGAGTGTTTTACTGATTGATATGTTGGAAAACTATGCTCCCAAAATCTAATCGTTTCAAAACTTTGAGTTGATCAAGCACAAAATATGAATTTAAATGTTAGGTAGCATCAAATTAAAAGTAACCATAATTTGAAAAACTTGAACCTTATGTAAACTGGCTTTAGTTAGAAGTGGAATCAGCTAAGAAAATAATGATTATGAAACAATGTAACTTTTTTTTTGTTTGCAGAATTTTTTTTTGGGAACAAAAGAGATTGATCTTAATATTTATTCATATTGTGCCCTTCTAGGTATGAAGGCTATCGTTTTTGTACCTTCCATTTGAAAATTTGCATTTGGTGATGACTTTTGTTTTCTATTGTTGAAGCTGATTGGCATGATTAAATAGCTAAGAAACAGTTCCTGACTTCATGTTTTTGTCCTTTTATCCGATGCATACAGGTATAATGAATCCGACCAGCCCGTGTGCAGGGTTTGTGAAATTGTTTTAAAGTCTGAATCCTATTGGGATGCACATCAAGCATCTCGTAAACATCATGAGGTGATATATTACTTTCCTAATCATCAGCAAGCAGCTAAGAGATGTAAACATCTTGTAATGTGTAAAATACAAAGTTGATTATCCAATTTTTTTAAATAATATGAAAGAGAATGCATCAATCAAATTATGTATTGAGATGTTGAAAAGACAAACAATAGTTCTGAATTCAATAATGCCATTAGGTTCTTGAAATGTGGCTTCATTATAATCTTAAATGATTTCCCTGTTCTTGTTGTTCAGCAGTAATGGTTTACCCCATCTCGTAGATGTAGGTAAACTAAAGCTGGTCTTTTTCTGTTGTTGCATCATTACTTCTTGTATACTACTTTGGCTTAGATGCCCCATATACATCATGGAAAGAGGAGGAATTTTCTTCTTTCTCTAGCTAGGAAACTTATGGGACAATTTTTGGGTTTGAACCCGTTGGATCTGGGAAAGTCAGTGGATTTACCACTAGGCTGTCATCCCTATGCCACTGAGGGACCTAGGGATGAAAGAGCATGAATTCACCGACTTTAATGACCACTTAACCAGGTGAAGTTCTGGCTGTAGAAGATTCTGATGCTTCATAAAGTAGTTGTAACAGGGATTGGCTGGTATTTTGGGTCTGGTCAAGCCTTCTTGTACTGCTTTGCACTTAAATTTCATGATTCACTCACTTTACATCATTCTGGTTTCTGCCAAATTGTGTACTACATTGTACTGTTGGAACAAAGGTTACAATATTGGTGGTGGGAGTTTATGTTAGGCAGTGGTTGAGTTCATGTTGGATACATCTAATGGCTTAGTATTTAGCTTAGGTGCAAGAATCTGATATCCTGGGTGATGATTTATCTTGAGAATGTGATACTGGCATGGTAGTTTACAGAGTAACTTGTCATGCTTTAGAATCTCATGTTAACTTGTCTTAAGAAAAATTTGGGGAAGGAAGAATTTACTTTGACAAAGTATACGAAGTTTAAATAAAAGAACTACTTTCCTGCCAATGATTTCATGTATACCCTGTTAGTAAAAGTTATAATTTTTCTTGTGTACATAGGTTACATCCATTCTGGTGTCTTTTTAATTTATTTATCCAAAAAAAGGGGTAAAGAAAATATGACAATTTTACTTCTTTATGTCCATATATATTACTGCTCTTGGTTATTCAAATATTTCTTCTGTTGATCATGTACGGAATAATTTCAGTTGCGATTCCTTTTTATTTTTAAATAATTTATCTATCTGATTGAGTATTACTAATGTGATGCTTCTACCACACTAGGCAATAAGTAATCTCAAAGCTAATGCAGCTGGACTGAACCGAGTAAACAACACAAAAACTGAAGCCCATCCAGAATTGCCTACACCTAAACCTGAACATTCTGTGGAATTGCATAACCCAAGACCTGAACGCTCTACAGAAATGCCTAGACCTCAGTCGTCATCTGGGCTTCCTCCTAATTTTTTTGATAACCATGAGGCACAAAAGAGAAATAGTGGTGAGAATATGTACTATGTTTCTTTATTACTACTACCCTATTGCATAGTTAGCTTGCCTAATGATAATATTGTATAGAAGATATTTTTTCATAAGATTTTTGTACAAACGATTTGGACTAGCCTTCCCACACAGGTGTAGCTTTCTCTTTTTTTTAATTTTTGGAAAATGGTAGTTATAATGAGGGAGAACTGTCCAGAAGTTAGTGGCTGGTTAGAGTCAAATCACTTCATAGGAAGTTATTATCGAGTTAATATTTTGTATGACTAAAACCATATCGTTTTGGGGTTTTATTTAGTGTAAACCCCAAAAAGCTAAGCTCTAAAACCAAGTTCTCACTTAAGTCAAATAAATTTCTGGGTTTTGTATATTGACAATTAATTTTATGGGTTTTTCTTTCTAGTGAAGAGTTTTGATTTAGGTTTTTTTATTGTTTAATTTGGTATTTTCCCCTTGTTGTAAATAATAATTACTTCTGCCTTTTGCCATACCCAATCTGTATATTTTTGCCTCATATGTGGTTGCCCGAAGAAATGGGATCCTTCGCTTATATAATTACTTCTATACTGACATTGTGCGTATGACTTAAGTGATACTTGGTTTTAGAGTTTAGGTTTTTGGAATATATATTAGAATGATAATTAAATAAAAGCTCGAAACGATATAGTTTCGGTCATAAGCATGATATCTACATAGAAAACCCAAGTAGAGAATGTATTGTGCAGAAATTTTTTCAAATTTTCAGTCTTTTTATTTTCAATGTTTTATTGATATCTTTTAATTTTATCATCTTAGGAAGGGACTCTTTCAAATCAGTGGAGACTGAGACTGATTCATACAAAAAGGTGCAGACAAGAACAATTGAGCCTGCCGGGGACCATACACAGACATTATCTCAGATTGATGGTTCAGAAACCAAGCAAATAAAAGGAGCTCTTCCTGAAGGCTTCTTTGATAACAAGGAAGCTGATTTATCTGCACGGGGAATAAAGCCTGTTAAGCCAGATGTCAAGTAAGTATACGATTTTTCCTGAACTCCTAGGTGTTGAAGATGCTATTCTATTGAAAGTTCTTGTTTTTTGTTTTCATTTTTCAATTCTAGTATGTGGTTCCTTACAAATAAAGAGGGGGTGGGGGTTATTTCAATGTTTTGTTTTCTTGGACTTCCAATATGTCTTCTGCCCATATTTCCATTTTTTCATAGTGTTTCGTGGTTTATGTCACCGTGTACTGAAGCTGAAGGGTGAGCCACAAGTAAATAGTCAGATATGAGAATTTCTGATTGACAATGGAAAAATTGCAACTTTAATTTTTTATTTTTATTTTTATGAAAATGCAGTTTATAACAAGTTTCAACCATTTACTATAATCCTTTACCGAAACTAGACTAGAGGAAATTAGTCTTCGTTGTATGGGAAATTTGTTATTTAAAATTTATTGCTTTTGCAATGTAGGGCAGAATATGCTGGGGCTCATAATCTTTCATATTTTTGGATGAAATGGTTATCATTTTATGTCACTTCATTTTGTCTTAATTCAATTTTTTTCCTCCCTTGAAGTAGGAACACAGTGTAACCTTGAATTTGTTTTAAATGTTGGATAGAGATGAGTACAAAGAATTTGAGAAGTTGATCCAAGAGGACTTGAAGGAGGTTGATAATCGTATGGAAGAAGAAGAGGTTAGGTTTTTACATCCTTGCACCATTCACTCAGCTTTGTCGTTATTCTACATAAGATTGACTTAACATGAAACTCATACCATTTTTGTGTTATTGCAATTGTGCTGAAGATTGATGCTGCTGTAATGATAGAAGAGGCTGAAACTGTAGAACAAAAGTGAGTTGAGCAATAAAATGCCATGGTTTGGTTCTAAAAAATATATTCTTTATTTATAACCCAACTTCCTTTGCTCTATAAAGTTTTTGCCTTCCTTGTTCTCCTTTTGTTCAGGGCATATAGGGAAAAAGTGAGCTTTTTGAGAAAGAAGAAAATGGAGTTAAAGGCTGCTAGTGCTGCCAAGCGTAGAAGACCTTCAGATGTTGTCAAAAAGGAGCCCAGTCATGAAGAGTCATCCAGCGATGGTGAAACTGATGAGAATTTTGCAGTGGATTGGAGAGCTCAACATTTGTGAATGCTTTTCCTGTCTTCCAGAATTTGTTGTTCCTGACATTATCAAAACCTCAAAATGTAATGCGCCAAGTGACTGGTTTTGGGAATCCTTGTGTTATAGCTAATTGGAATTTGGTGTTTATATATATATATATGCACTAATTTTGGGTCCCCATGATCATGTATGCTTTTTTGAGAGAGAGTGGCCCTAAGATCCAACTTTTATCCAAAGACTCGCTTCTAAACATAAACATAAGATGGGATGCTTAATTTTTCGGCCTAGATAACAAAGGACTTCAACGAAGGTGACCAAAGCACCACCATGAAAAAGCCCAAGCATAAGAAAAGAGAGAGCTTGAATGAAGTCATAATATATTAAGTTAATAAAAATAACAAAATATTTAAACTAGTTTAAGATTCGACCAAAAGAAAAACTAGCTTAAGCAATCACATCGAAACCAATAATTCTGTAGATGTCCTTTCTTGAAAAATTGGTTTTAGAAATATAATTGTTTTATAAAGAAAATTTGAAATATTCGTAGATTAGGTTCACGAATGATTTACGCTCATTAAGTATCTGAGTTTAGATTGGATGATTCATTTTATCACAACAGAAAAATATAATTCGAAAATTCAATTCGGTAACAATCTATCAAATAGAACAAATTCAAATTAAACATTTTCTCAATTTTAATTGACGAAACAAATTAACACAAATCACTTACCAATTAGTATTTTATTTATATATGCCTTGGTTCAAATTTTTAATTCTACGTAGTGGACGAATTTCTTAGTTTGTATATATAACATGCTTATGGATGGCTCTACAAGCTTACCAGGTGTTATTCCTTAAACCTTATTCACTTAACCATATTGTCGTGTTTTGACTTGGCAACTGTTAAAAACATTTTATTAGTTAATAAAGAAGCAACTCATATCTATATATAAGTGGTGATCATAAGTTGTATTGATATATATTTAGTACAAGTCATGAGGAGAACCATGGTTAAGATCGTTAAAGTTGTTTATTTATTTATTCTTCTTCTCGTCCATCTCAATCCACTAAGAATAGGTAAGTTCATAGAGTAGTTTTAACTTTTCATTCTTGTGTTATTATTAATTACTTGTTGAATTAGGGGCACTTGTCTTATGTGGAAGATGTACAAGGAATTAGTGCGGGAAATTAAAGACAGCCACTTGATTCCACTAATAGTGTGAAACCAAGTAGTTGTCTATGATTTCCCGTACATAGACCGTTAGTGAAATTAAGTGGCTATTTTTTATTTCCTGCACATATTCATCATGCACTTTCTGCATAAGAGAAAAATTTATTGAATTAGTACCAACTAGTTTGTGGTCTAGTGATACTTATATTTCTCTTCTTAATATTAGAAGATGTTCCAAATTCAGATTCCTTTTTCTTTTTTTTAAATGTTGAATTAAATTAAAAACATTAATTTTCATTATATATCTTACAAGTTTAGCAAAATAAATATATAATAGTTTTGATACATGATGAGTAGTACAATTTAGAAGCTTGCTATTTCTGTTAGGTGTGTTGTTACCTAGTGGGCTAGCTTTTTGGACTCGTCCACTTCTGTTGAGTTTCTTAGTCGATTGCTAGCCTGTCATTTATATCATAA
>QANT01008437.1:0-16976 GCA_003254885.1 Purshia tridentata | reverse complement strand
GGTTTTCATTTTATATGGGTTTTATTTAACATATTGTTTTAACTTTAGAGGAAGCTCACTGAATGTCTATACATGCTTCATTGAATGGCATTCCCCCCTTCCCCTCTGCAATGCTGAATTTCTGAAATACTTTGATCCTGTTTCTTATCGGAAATGTGAAATATTGTTTCCAGATATGTTAAAAGTAGAAGTGACGGTCAGTTGCGGAGCAAGAAAGATGAAAATGATACAGATGACTGTGTGCCTGAAGGAACATCAGGAAATGCTGCAATTGTTCCTTGTGGCCTCATTGCATGGAGTTTATTTAATGACACATATAAGTTTTCAGTAAAAGACAAAGTTTTAGGGGTCAGCAAAAAGGACATCACATGGAAAAGTGACAAAAATAACAAGTTTGGCTCAGATGTCTATCCTAAGAATTTCCAGAGTGGGGGTTTGATTGGAGGAGCAAAACTCAATTCTAGCATACCTGTACATAAATCTTCACACATTCTCTCTATCTTGTTGTGTTTCTACATTTTATTTCTGTTATTCTGATCCCCTTGTTATCTTTCCTTTATTGTTTTTTTTAGTTTTTTTAAAATAAATATTCTTCACTGGTTGCATGCAACAGCTGAGTGAACAAGAGGATCTTATTGTTTGGATGCGAACTGCAGCACTTCCAACTTTCAGAAAACTATATGGAAGGATAGAAGTGGACCTTGAAGCTAATGATGTAGTAACAGTAGAAATACAGAACAATTATAACACTTATAGCTTTGGTGGCAACAAGAAGCTGGTACTTTCAACCGCAAGTTGGATTGGTGGAAAGAATGAATTAATAGGCATAGCATACATTGCTGTTGGCGGATTGTGTTTGTTCTTGGCTGTAAGCTTCATAGTTCTGTATGTGATCAAGCCAAGGTACGGAATTTGTTTATAGTTCTTACAGTTTACTATGATCAAGTCAAACTTATTTCTCTTTAAGAAGGCCAGATACAATAATAATATTAATTTGGAAATAAAATTGTCAGTTCTTTGAATTTGTATATGTCAAAAGAGTACGAATTCACCTGAAAAATGGCATATCCAAACAAACTTAAATTTTCATTTATAAATGAAAAATTATCATCAAACTTGACACACGACATCTCTTAAGTGGGTTTTCTTCTTAACCAGTAATACCACTTGGAAGGAACAGCCACACACAAGTTTTCCTCTTAAAAATGAGAATGAGAAAGTGGAATATGTTTTAACTAGTTCAGGTGTTGATTACTGGTTCCATTAATTCAGAACAATCGGCTATCTTCTTTTCTATGTACAAGACATTAGTGAGATGCCCTTGAAAATGTTTTTACAATTTTTTGTGCAGGGCTCTTGGGGATACGTCCTACTTGTCTTGGAACAGAAGTGCATCAGGAGGACTGAACTAGGATTTTTTTCATATCCACTACGTCTTCTGGGCACATCATCAGGGTGACTAGATCGAGATTTATATATTGTTTCGAAAACATCCAATTTGAGTGTATATATTGCAGACTTTGCAGTTGACCATACTGTGAATTTTTCAAGAAGAAATGGCTTTGCATAAATTTTAATATAGGATTTTGTTTTACTAGGGAGAATTCTATATATTTTGGTCTGTAGACTACCCTTTGATCTACACTTCCAGAAATTATAATAAGGATTTGATCTTGGTTACACAAATGCTCCCACTGTTTGTTTACCGTTAATTAAACGCTGATATCAATAAGAAAGCATTTGTAAATACTAAAATTATTCCTGAATCATATCCACAATAAGATGCAGAGATACCCCACACACTCCAGAGGGCACCATACTAGCCAAGGTGGATGGTGTCACTGTCACAGGGGCTACTTTCTTCTGCAATATTGTTTTGCCTGTGTATACTTACTAGGACACCTCCCTTGTCAGTCTTTTCACTCACCTCTTCACTGAAGTTCATACAAATATACAGCAATCACACGAAACAAGCAAACAAAAGTACAATAACTTCACTCCCAACCTTTGTTTCCACTCACAAAGGATACATAAACACACTATGCAGGCTGGATCATTGTTCATTAATAAAAATACCCTGTTTTTAACTATACTCTTCATCTATATTTCTAGTGTATATCCCTTCTAACACCCAAGTGACCTTATCCTACATCCCTCAAACAATACTTCTATAATCTTTCTTACACTACTTACAACCAACGACTTCTGTATTACTTCTAAAACTAACATGGACAATCTTTAGCTTTTGAGCATACTTTTAAAGTTGAGTTAAGCCAACATATTTCTAAAAGTACGGTGGAATGACTCGTTAAAGAAGCCAAACATATATGTATTATATTTGTTTTCCTTTTAAAGGAGAAGCAATGGCTAAGCATTGTGTTGGTCTAAAATAGAAACGCCGTAGGAAAACTAAACTTTTGGGATTCCAACAATAAGCTCGAGTGCTCGACTTTTAAACCCAAAAAAAAACAACTTTAACCATTTGGTTGGTAGTTTGGCACTCTATATATATGTTGGCCAAAATGAATTGGGTTCAGATTTGGATTGATCCAATGTGATATGCTAAAATTTTCCCGTACTTTATTTTAAGATTACAGTAATTTTCTGAGATTTATTTAGAGTTATTAATATTTATTTACTATTTTTAGAATTTAAAGAAACACATTTCTAAGTGTTCTCCAAATTATTTACTTGGGATAATTTGTTACTGGAAAGATAGTTTGAGACCTTAAGGTCATAATACTCAATCAGACGGACCTAATGGTACTAAGATCATGATTATCCGACGACTGGATTATTTATAGGGAATTTCAGAAGATAAATTGTATTTTGAGGAATTAGAAAATTGGAGAAAATAGGTAAACAAATACTTTTTCAAACATTTCCAATTGTTTGGAGAAAACGTGTAAATTATTAAAGAAACTAAAAATATAGGAAAATAGTATCGAACGTCACAAATGGCATGACATCCTCAGAATTTGCATCGGACCACGAGATAATTTTCGATAAATTTTGGAAGAAATTAAAGAAAGGAAAAAAATAAAAAATAAAACAAAAAAGAGAATTACAATCTTAACCGTTGATCGAAGATCGAACAACTAAGTATTTAGCAAGCAAACCCCATGCACCCCAAGCAACCACCCAGCCAGGTGGCACAACTAGGACATGTGGCAAAATTTTGGGCTGTCACCTTAACCCTATCGAGGGCTCAGAAAGCCACCGAGAGCTCAGCAGGGTATACCCCCACCTATAAATACCAGCCTTCCTCCCTCATTTCTTCACACCATTTTGATTCCAAACTCTCTCTCTCTCTTACTCTTTCTCATATTTCACTCTCTTCTCTCTCATCTTGGGTTGTGATACCCAGTTCCTGTTTGGTTGAGTTGTTCTCAATCAAACCCTAGGCTGATAAAGGAAGCTCTGCCGGTTTTCCTAATCCAATCTAAGTAGGTGTTTGGTAAGGTTTCCTAGATCCCTAAGCTTGGTTAAGAATTCTTTTAAGTTGTGCACTTATTAGGCTTTAATCTCGTGATAGTTCTAAGTTGATTGACATTTTGGCTTGAAGATTAAGCTACAAAGGTTTACAAATAGATAAGTGATCCTAAACCTCTCATTTCAAGTTGGATTATTAGCATGATTAGTTAAAGTTGGATTCATAATAGAATAAATAATTGTGCATGACAAATCGGATTATAGAAGTGCTACAAAATGGTAAGAAAATTAGGTAGCATGAAATTAAAGTAACAAGTTGGAATTCATTTACTTTACTTGCACGTTAAGAAACTAAACTTGTATGTTAATCAATCAACTTAATAATGGATTAAGGCCACCTGTTAAAGTAACCTAACGATTGAGGTCAGTGCGTGAGCATACGGGCACTGGAAACTAGGCCAAAGCTCCCTCAACCTCTCATGCTCTGACCTGATCATGTTGTTAAACTTTAATTGGTTAACCTTTGAACTTAAATTTAAATCGAACTTAAGTAGAAACCCTATGCCCATAAAATGTAGAGATTCAGTCATAGTAGACTTATTTCTGAAATTTTATGGGAACGTATCACCAAAAGGAAAGGTCATGCTGAAATTTGTCAAAAACTTACTTTTGACTAAATTATTGTCAAACTTGGCCAGACTTTCTAGTTACCTAAAGGAGGAACCAGTACGTTGGTGCTGGAGGACTGCATCATCAGGTTAAGTTTGGACTCCACATAGGGGAAATCCTCACACCCGACAAATAGGACTTTTGTTGTGTGTATCTATAATAATAAATATTTTTGCGTGCGAAAATGCATTGTTATTGTTTTTTTTGTCATATCGCATGGTTTTGTCAAAAACTTACTTTTGACTAAATTATTGTCGAACTTGGCCAGACTTTCTAGTTACCTAAAGGAGGAACCAGTACGTTGGTGGTGGAGGACTGCATCATCAGGTTAAGTTTGGACTTCACATAGGGGAAATCCTCACACCCGAAAAATAGGACTTTTGTTGTGTGTATCTATAATAATAAATATTTTTGTGTGCAAAAATGCATTGTTATTGTTTTTTTTGTCATATCGCATGGATTTTTTTTGTGTTAACTAATTGATGATTTGATAGTAAAGGGTTGTATTTTTGTAACCTTGGGTTTGATTCCCTAAACTTTTAGAAGGGGTTTGTATGGACAAGCTAGTTTTATGTCTGGTAAGGAGGTTAGCTAATAGGGTACTTACCAAAGATGACTACTCTCACTACGGTACCAAACTTTTGATTAGTAAGCGTAGTTGTTCCTTTGTGTGTTCGATCATTAGCTAAGTTTCGAATATTGAGTACTTACAAATTGTTTGTGAAAGACTGCATATACTCAAAGATTATGGAAATTCAGTTATCATTATTGTTGTTGATTTTTGTGGTGCAACTATTTTCTTCTACTGGCCATATATTAAATATTTTAACCTACTATTTTCAAATCTACCAGGGTCCTTCGAGAGGAAGCTATGAACATATGTGATGCTTACCCTTATCTGCTTTCTTGCAGATCTTCCTTGGGGATTGATCAGTTTGGGCATGGTACTCTTACATCTTGTTTGGCATCCCCAAGGTCTCTAGGTCCTTTACCATATCCTCTTGCTTTTGTCATTAGGTTCAATGCGTTTTTTTTTCTCGTAGGGTAAACAAAATTTTACCTAAAATCAATTTTGGTTTATGTGGTTTAAAGTTGTTAATTTTGTCCTTATTTTTTAGGTTGCTTACATTCAGGAATTTTGTGAGTTAATCCAAAAAATCCCAAATTTTTAATTTGGGAAAGGATGATCATTTTTTTTTTCGGAAAATTGTTGATAGGAGATTGAAAGACCATCTTATGCACTTTCTAAAATTAATTTCAATTTTTTATTATTGTGTTTATTTGAATCAGAAATCAAGGGCTCACAACATTTTTAGGTTTTCAATTCTAAGTTTGGGGCTTCTTTGATTTCTTATTTGAAAATCAAATTTAATGCTTTATACAAGATTTTCGGCCATCTTTAAGTGAAACCTACGAGTTTAAACAAGTTTTTATTTGTAATTTGAAGCAAATTTGAAAATATATATATATATATAAATTTTTCCAAGATTGTTAACAGTGACTAAATTGGCAATTTTTAAACCACACAGACCAAAATTGATTTCGGGTCAAAACACAAGAACTAAAAAACCGGTTTACCCTTTATTATATATGTATGTATTTTTGTTGTTAAATTTAAACTTATAGAAATAAGTACAATCACTTGAGTGTATTTCTAATGTGTAAAAAACCTCAAATTACTTTTACACACCCAATCTTTATTAAAAATATATAATAAAAATTGAACAATATTTTAATCGGATCAGATTAGTTCCAGTTCATATTTAATTTGTTAAATTTACACATTATCATATTTGGATTACAATCAGATTATCAATCATATTTAATTTGTTAAATTTATAGATTATCATATTTGGATTGTAATCAAATTATCATATTGTACTCAAATTATTAGATTGAAATCACAAATTCATATAACATTAACTACATTGAATTCGAATTAAAATCTAGTCCATTTTCAAGTCTACTAACCATTGGCCAACTCCAAGACCAAGACCAAGACCATTTTTGTTGGTCAATTTTCCTTGTTATTATATAAACACTTAAAAAAAGTCGCATCTTTTTATTCACTTTTGGTTAAGTATGTCACTTGATCATGACTCAAAATGATGTGTATGTAATTTCCGAAGATATTTTATTGGCGGGATAGCGAAGTTGGAAGGACTGTAGAATTACCCTCGCAACTTAAGTTCGATTCCCCTCTCCCCATAATAAAAAAAAAAAAAAAAAAAAGGCTTTGACATCATAAACTAGTACATGACATGTTTTGCACTGGATATAAATTGGATTAATTTTTTAATTTTATGAAATGGGGGCCCTGGACACGAAAAAAACTAGAAAATGAAAAGAGCTCGAGACAGCCAAACAGCATCCTCCTTGAGGCGCAGCAAGCAAGCTTGAGGAGGTTGACAACCAGCAAGTCCTGAGAATGCCCCAACTCAGCAAGACCATCTGCTACAACATTTCTTTCCTTGTAGACATGAACAAGACTGCAGTCCCAAGCTTGCCCAATTAAGGCTTCACAGGCACCTATTAAGGTAGCCAAAGGATGATGAATGGCCTCATGCTGACTGATTAACAACAAGCACAACAAAAGTCTATCTCCACCAGAACTAGAGATGGCAACGGGGCGGGTCAGGAGCGGGTTTGCCAATACCATTCCGCCCCACTGGGTATATGGGGACCCAGTAATTTGTTTTATTTTTTATTATTATTAAATACTAAATCAACATAAATATACAATATAATATAAATACAATACACTAACCTACACATATTATATTAAAACTATCATTAAATTATATAATAACACTAATTCAAAAAAAAAAATTATAACATAAAATTAAAATGTAATTATGAAATTGATATTATATAATATATATAATAAGTTAAATGGTATACAGGACAGGACGGAACGGAGTGAAAAGTGATATTACTATACTCACTTAATCGGGGTGGGGCTTTGCCAGGATTGGCGGGGACAGGGATTATTGCCATCCCCAAGGTCCATAAGCTTTCTAAGCCCTTTTTCCAAGACAGTGAGAGACCATAATAGACCCTCCGTAATTCAGCAGTGAGCACCTCACCCCTTCCCAAATGCATACCAAAACCAGAAAGCCAATTGCCATTACAGTCTCTCAAAGCTCCACAAGCACTGATAAAGCCCTCAGAACTCTTTCTATTCTCATCAACATTCAGCTTACAATAACAAGTCCATCAAATTTAATTATGGAGAATATATAAGAAATCGATAAGAGAAATGATCTTAACATTATTAGTGTTTTTCTATCTCTGTTAAACACCTAGGCACTCGATGCGCACATCATTAAAAAGGCAGATCAAACGGCTCAACTATTTTGAATGAAATGTAATTGTTTATGGTTAAATTATGGCTAATATTTTGATTTGAGAGATTAAACTGGTTTAAGTCCTAAAAAAAGATACACCTGAAATTGATAAATGATCTCAAACATTAAATTAAAAACTTCAAAAAACAAAGAAAAACATAGGACCTTTCGAACAGTGAAGTGTCTACATCCGAAAGCCTGGCAGAGTTAAAATCATAATTAACCAGGAAAAATTTTTATATTCAGTTTTTCTTTTACACATAATTAATACAGATTATCTAAAATCATGAATCATCTCTTAATTATGCAAAAAATGGTTGCACAATCTGTCAGTTAGATCAACTAGTAATAAAGGAAAAACTTGTGTGGCCATTGGAATAGAAAAATTTGACAACCACTTCAAGTTATCCACAAACTGGTAATACAGGCTCCATTGGTGAGGAGATATCCCTATCACACATTTCAGAAGTAATCTGCACAACTCCTTCATCCTGCATTCATGTTTTCAAATATGCATATAAATTAAAAATACAAATGACTGAACATTTTTTTTTATATATGCTACTTTTAGTTTTTAATGAAGTACTAGCATCACTCTACCTTTGCAATATTTCTGAAGTATGTTGTTGTATAATTTCCGGTAGGGAACAAAACTTCAATCATATCTGCTAAGACCAACTGTGGCTGGGAAACTGCTCCATTATACCAATCTTCACATGCAAAATTTGCACAGAGAGATGACAATTATGCATAATTGTCTTAAGTATACATATAACCAATTAAACTGTAAAGCACACAATAATAAATACTGTCTCCTTAGTGAGAAAAACCACCACAATACTAAATACATTGTATTTAAAAGTGAATTTAATTACAATGTAATATTATAAGTTTTCAAATGAATAGTCCCTCGTTTAAATCCACATGCACATATAGACTTGCACTATATAGGTGCATAAAAATATAATACTACTTACCAAGAGCAGTTGAGTTTTGAATTCTTTTATCATATCTCCACAAGCTTTGGTTAGTGAAGAAAACAAAACAAGAATGATCTTCCACATTTATATTTTGGAGAAACGTTGATGAATTGTAAACAACTGGATCTGAACTATATGTTTCATCAATGACCACATCCACTGTCTACATATATCAACAAACAAGTTCATCGATCATCAGATAATATATGAAAAACATATATATGGGTAAGGTTTTCTTTCCGGCCATACTGAATTTAGACGAACCATATATTCAGATTCATAGTCTGATAACATCTATGATTCATATAAAATATATCTAATAATTATAGTTGATTTCATTAACTCACACATAGGATGGCATGCAATTCATCCAAATCATCAGGAATAGAGACGTTATAGGTATTCTTGTTGATAGAACCATCCACATTCTCACCACCTGCGTCTTCTACATACTGCATGCATGTTTCAAAGTTTAATGAATGCCAGCTAAAATTGAAACTGGCCATAAGAAACTGTCATGTTATATATGGTAAGGGATGCCAAAAAATTGCACATGCATTAAAGGGTTCATTAATGATGACAAGACTCATAAGAAGTGACTTGGTTACAACAAACAAAAGTATATTTTATTCCACAAAGAGGAACACATAAACCAAATATGGTAATAAGACAAGTGTGGAACCCATGTGAATATAAGTCACCGATGGCTTATCCGATGCATATAAGCATGGGATACACCTACATTGGGCAGTCGGGAATGACTGGTGGCTACCTAGTGGCCAATAACAAAATGCCACCCCGGTGGCCATTATCTTCAATGACAACCGTGCTTCCTGGTGGCAAATGGCCCATATTGTTGTAGTGCATGTCATGTCATGTCGTGTCACCTTAGTTGGTAGCCAAAAATCAAGTCCTAGGGAGAGACGAGTGAGGCAACCGCCTTAAGCCCCCAAATGTTTAGGGCCCTAAATTTTATAAATCCCCTACATATTGTGTTAGGACCAAATAATTTTAAAAAATAAAAATAAATTCAAGTGAGTGAATATGGAGCTCGAAATCTTAGGACTTGCCCTAACAAAAATTAAGATAATAATCATTAGACATGGATCCTCTCCTAGCACATAATTATGACAGAAGATTTTCGACCAATTAAAACTGATATCTAGTACATACCTTCAACTTGAATGTTTCCTTTGTAAAAGTCCACGTACCCTGCAAATTTAAAGGAAATCTACTTAGCTTATTACTGCGGCTTAATTAATTGCTGACTGTTCCATCAACACATTTACGCTTTTTCGTTACTTAAATCAATCCAAAATTAATTAAAGACTAATCAGATGAGTTGACGTAACTCAACAAGACCAAGATAATGTTTTGATTATCCATGAGTCGGGCTCTAGAACCATTCATGCCTGACTCATGGACATGATCAAAACAGGACAATATGTTTACTTAGAAGTGACAACATCTACAACATTATAAATTATGCAAATTCTCATGCAAAACTTTTCCTTCCCATAGAATTACGAAGGCTTCTAATGGTTTGCAAAATAAAAAGAAAACTTTATAATTGATACATATATGAATTATATATATATATATATATATTTTTTGCGTATGTGCTTATCAGCGTCTAGAAGTTTGTCCACGAACATTATCATACTGCATCCATGCTACAGTTGGTTTGAAGGATGTCTTCCCTGTCGCAAGTTTGGTCAAACATTGATAACTCTCTGCAACCTGCATAATGATAAATTATTCGTTAGTACAACATAAAATAATTTCTATTATATCTTTAAGTACACAAAATATTCTTTTGACAGTCCTAAGGTTAATATGAACCATTGGTCAAATAAATTTTAGTTTCAATGTATGATTTAACTTAACAGTCTTGCAATTTAACATATCAGATATATGAAAAGAGAGCACAAATGAGGTTTGAATTACTAGAAAACTAGACAACCCCACACATGCGTGTAGAATATGCGAAAGTGACTTGTTTTCATTGCAATATTTTGCTTTTCTAAGAAAATATAGTTATAATAAAATTTAGAATCAAATAGACTTGAAAGTAGTCATAATTCAAGGGTGGGAGATAGTTTTTACCCAATAAAACACACAATGAAATGTATATATATTTTATATATATGTTTTCACAAGAAAAATAATGAAATTTCAAATGAAACAAGCTAAATTTCAAATTAATTTTCTCTTATACATAAGTATAGATGAGTAGGATAATTAATTGGAATTTTTTATGAATGAGAGTTTTCCATGAAATATTTTAGTTAGCAGAAAGTATCTTGAACATTTTATTTTGATCACCTGTTAAAGTCTATTGATGAATCACAATAAACATGCAAGGTAAATGACTTACTAGTCTAGTGGGGATATGAAGACCAGAATGGGGGATTTGAGAGGAGATTTGAGAGGAGAAAAGATATATTCTAATTGTGTAGACTGTAGCATACAATAGTTCCTTAATTTTTTTTATTTTTTTTTTTAAACGTTTTTGAACATTTTATTTTGATCACCTGTTAAAGTCTACTGATGAATCACAATAAATATGCAAGGTAAATGACTTACTAGTCTAGTGGGGATATGAAGACCAGAATGGGGGATTTGAGAGAAGAAAAGATATATTATAATTGTGTAGACTGTAGCATACAATAGTTCCTTAATTTTTTTTATTTTTTTTCAAAAAGGTTAAAATAAATAAGTTGTCATACTTACTGCATTGTAAACTTGATTTGCTCTGTTTTCAACGTTTGCAAACACTCCCAAGAACTTAATCCACTCTGCTCTCTACCAAAATATACAAATCAGATATTGTATCTAAGCATACAAATAACAATAGGTAGACAAAGTCATTACCAAGATATCAATCCTTACAACAAGATATATAAAACAAACCAAATACGATGGTTTTTGTATACATCATGTGCTTACCTGCAAAGGGCTATCCTCTCCATAAGGAACAAAAGAGGCAAAATTGCAAGCTTGTTGTTGGTCAATATTGGTAATGAAATGTGCTGCAAAATTTGCTATCTGTTGTGGCTCACTTTTGTTAATCACAGCAACTTCTCCAGCTTCATATAATTTCAACAGGCATGGAGAAGCCACAAAGTCTGATGTAATGCCCTTCAAGCTCCCTAATAAGCCCAGTAGCTGCGCATAACAAATTTGATATTTGATCAGGAAGACAAAGCAAAGAAATTTATCCAAAATCCCTATATATGAATGAAGGCTTAGTTCAGAAATTCAATTCATTCAGTTGTATATTTTAAGCCATATATACCCATGGATGAATATATTAGTGTTAACAGAAATCCAAGCATTCTGGATTTACGAAAATATTGACGAATAATCGATGTCGGTAACCATCAATAAAAATGATGAATATTTTATTTAAAGATGACGAATTAAAATGAAACTATACAAACTACTAAATCAATCATCAATGTGATATATGTATAAAACTAATAAAATAATTTTAAATTTTTTTGGTTAAACACTATGAGGGGAAGGGAGACTCAAACTTGGGACGTAGGTTATATGGATAAACACTCTTACCCAGTAGAGTTACGAGCCCTCACATTAAACTAATAAACTCCAATTTAATCATTGGTGGTACATTTCTCATTATTTTACATTAATACCAGAAGGAACGTACTACTGGAGAATTTAAAAGTAAATGGGAGTCCATCTGGATGCATACAATATTTGTACCAAATTGTGTACTTTGGAGCGAACATGAGTATTTCTCCCATGAATAGCTCCATCAGATAAGTCATGTATGGAATCTTAAAGCCCTCGCAATTCCCTCAAAAAATGCTGAATAACTGAAGTCTCACCAAACTTCTTTAGACATGACTCAACTGATACCAATTTTGAACTCTTCAGCATGAGAAACTATTCATAGGTCAGGGTTTCCCTGTGCATCGTCAAAGTGATCTGGCGATCTGGCCTAACCTTTTGGAACCAGGGTTAGCTGCATTGTCAAGAATGTCTAGGTGGTCATTTTCTGCAACCTCATCTTATTTGGACTCAATATCTTGTAGCTTCAGTTTCATATTATAACATGAAAAAAAATTAATTATTTTCAGCCTATTATACACACAAAACAATTCTTCAAGGCTGGAGCAACATCCTTGTATATGTGCAACTATTCAGCTGCACGTGGACCAGATGCGAGGTGACAAGTCAAAAAATTGAGATCCCAGAATCTTGGACCATAATATATAATATTGGACATCTCCACCCATTTCCAATTGATTTTGGTTGGGTGCTATAACTTTGACATGGTATCAGAGTGCCAATTCATGTAAACAGATCATAACTGTAGACAATGGGATTAACCAACATATATGAGTTATATGTGCACAAAAACTACACATATGCCAAACAACTTTGTCTAATCCAACATACCAAGTAATCATTTTGCCCACTACGTTGATATGTGTTGAAAGCCCTTCATGGGTTAAAAAGACCACGGGATGTGCAAGGGTAAACACTATACTATGAAGAAATTTAGTTACGTGGACATAAGACTTACAACTCAAAGCAACACTATTCTTGTACTATCCAATGGTCAACTTCATGTACTCCCAAAAATTTAAAGTCTTCAAGTGTTAGCAATACCAATTGACTTTAGTTCTCGAGTTCACAATTTGTATGATCCTCACGCACGTGCTTGTACTACCAAGCTCTAGTTGAAGAATATGTTTAGGGCATTGCTGTCCAGATAAAATGGCATGCAAAAGCAATTTTTCGGTTTTGCTCACTAAAAATCTTTTCAAAGGTAGCTGATGAATTGGAACGCCAAACCTCCAAAAGTATTTCCCATCTTATTTAGCTTTTCACACTTCATGCCATCTCCAATTAGGCCCACTGGTTTCTTAGAATAGAAAAATTCAAAAACTCAATTTGATGGGGAAGACAGAGAAAATTCAGTTGCTTTTGCATTAATTTTAACCTGTGAGCTTTTTGTTTCTTACCATTGATTTTTTATCTAATGTTTCTTTATTACCCTTTCTGTTTCACAACAAATAATTTCCTCATTCATTGATTTTCTTTTTTAATGTCCCAATTATTTTGTACAGTAAAGTATAATTTTTATTTTCTTTTTACAAGAGAAATTCATGATTATTTGCTAGAAGATATAAATTTTTTTGAAATAATGGTTGAAAGAATGTTAGTTGAAAATAATTGGGATGCAAAAAATAAAATTATTTGGCATGTAAAAATTAGATACAGATATGCCAAAATTTTGCAGACGAGCATATCCAATGGTAGATGCCATTTTTTTATGGCAATACCAATGGTAAATGTCATTTTTATGCCCTTTCCATTTTATGGCACAAGAAAATGACACATCACCATTGAAGTGTGCCTATGCCAAATTTTGACATATATATTTTTTTCATTTTAAATGCCAAAAGATGATGTCAGCACACCTAATGCTATTTTCCATTGTAGATCCTCTTAGGGTGTTTGAGTTTCTCTGACTGGGTAACCTAGAACACAAAAAGTATCTAAAATTTCCAAACCCTACACAGACCTAAATTAAACATTTTCTTCAATGTTTCTAAATTTATAAAACAGTGACAATGTTGAAAATAAGATGGCACATGAGTGAGAAAGATCTTATCTTGGTCAAGCTTTCTAATTTCATGTAAGGAATTCCATCAATAAAAGTCAAAAGACAAGAAAAAACAAGACTCAGAAAAACAAAAATCTAAAAATAACAACACACACACAAAAAAANAAAAAAAAAAAAAAAAAAAAGAACCAAATAATTTAAGACCACAAGAACACAACTTATGATGAACAAACATAACCATCTAGGATCATAAACAAATTCCAAGAAAGAATCAAGAATTGCACTCTCAATCAGGTAACCTCAAACATATTTTCAGAGTTTGAAGTTTGTTGACTACATAATCTGGTACTAGATTATCTACCATATTTACTTCACATCTATTCTCATTTTATGGTGGTTGTTGGTTTATGTTAACAAGATTAAGCTTGGGATCTTCATCACTCTATTCTGAAAATTGATTAAAGCATTGGATGTGGTTGAGATTTTCCTACTTGGATTAATGAAAGGTTAGGTATGAAGGCCTATAAGTCCACAAGAATGTAGATATTATCAACCTTTATCAAGTCATTTTCAATAACACCTCTAGAGATTTTTATGCAATTATCAGCTATATAAGGTGTCATTGAAGTGGGTTTCATCTCTCCTAACTACTGCACATATACTGAATATGAAAATAGAGTTACACTTGCCAATAAATCTAACAAAGCATACTCAATATGATGATTACCCATCATTCACGATATTGTAGGAAAACTGATGTCCTTCTATTTGAAAGAGATCCTATTCGCAATGATCAAATTAACTTGTTCAGTTAGAGAGGCTTCCGTAGGAATATTTTTTCTTCCTATTAATGGTAAATATATCTTTCAAAAGTTTCGCATATGAGAGAACTTGTTGGACTGCAGTTAAGAATGAAATCTTTATATGGACTTTTGACACAGCGAGATCACGTGAAAAAATTACATAAGCGTGCAATCTATGAATAATGAAACTAGAATCCAACAGTGATCTGGAATCCACCAAAAAAAGAAAAATTCTCTGATTTTTATTATTAAACTGAAAGATTATGAAAACATAAAGCAACTATGCCTTTATATAGGCTTCAAACCCCAAACCTACTTGGAAACATAAAATGAATTTCTTAATAACAAAGCAAACTAATACTAATCCTAATTGGAAAAAAAAAAAAAAAGAAGCAAAAATTAAAAATATCCTAAACAACAAAATCTGATTTTGACCAGGACAACCACCTTAATCGGCCCAAAACTGAACAGGCTCATAGTTTACTATGAGTCTTGTAGATCTCGTTGTTTCCCATGAAATCGATATATTATGGGCCCAAATCTTCATTTGAAAATCCTATCTTGTAAACAACGAATACCTTTGATAGGTATGTTTGTGCCGAATACATAGGATTAGAAACCAAATCCATCAACCAGTTGGGTCAACCAAAGGTATCTCATTCATGGTTATGAAGTAGGAAGGAAGAGAGACATATGCATGGAATATTCATACATTTCGAGTCATTCAAATTTCTGACAAGGAACAAGAATTATCTGGATCTAGACGGAATTATCTTATTTTAAACCCCATAGGAGCTCTTTCTAGTATTAGTATAATATAATTAAAAATGTGCCGGTTAAATGATCAATGATATAGTGCATAAATGATCTATTATAGTTCAAGTTTTGATTCCATACTTGTCATAACCTCCCTACATATCATATACTCATTATGGACATAGTATTTTAGGATGTTCAAGAATTTAATTCCATACTTGTTATCAATTCCAAAATGCTAAAGATTTTCCAAACATAAAAACAGAAAATCAAAGAGAAATTAAGGGAAGGGGAAGAGATATTTTCATACTAGATTATGAGAATTATCATTTATGGGAGCTGGCAATCCTCACCTCGAAAAAGGAAACTGCAATTATACAAAGAAGAATTTAGATATGAGAATAAAGGTTAGTGAAATTAAAGACAAGAAATAAGCAATTAAAAGCTATAAATGGTGTCTTCAATGATTTGACCCTTAAATAATGAAAATTTTCAAGGCATATATAGGACATTACTTGATTTTAACTTGATTTACTTTCATTTGTATGGAAACCTTGTAATATTAGGATTGAAATTGACTTAATGATTTACTCATTGTTTCATATGCCGCAACCGGGTTTAGAAGACAAAAAGCAATCAAGAAAGACAAACCCAATTCTTAAATGACAGACTACAGCAAAAGCAAGCCACCAGTTGAAATTTCCAAACTCAGAATGTCATATCAATATCATGAAATTTGTAGTTCAAGAAATTTCCCTTCTCCTTATTTTCTATTAGCAAGAGTGTCTAAAACCAATGCACAGATTGCCCAAATTATTATAAAAAATAAAATAAAAAAACATTTGTCAATCTTACCATTGGGATTAGACGATCAATGAAACTTTGAGTGAAAGTATGGCTTTGCAGAAGTAGTCCGAACTGTAATAATCAGATATGAAAAGAGAAGAATTTGTGGGGGCGTGGTTGCTCCGGCCTCATGGCCGGGACATCAATAGAGAAAGAGGTTAGGCAAAAGAAAGAAGGTGAAGTGTTTTCATGAGTGAAAGCCTGAGGGCCCTGAGGTGGGTAAAACGGCAGAATAGGAAAAATAGAACAAGCGAGGAAAAAAGAAAAACTAAAACCAAGGAATAAAATTTCGCACAAATTTTCGGTGAAATTTTAAGAAATTTTGATTTCTATCCAAACTAGATAAAAAGAAGAAAATTTTAAATTAAATTTAATCATATGTTTATTTAAATATTATTTATTAAATTAAAAAAATTAAATTATATAATAAATTTCATGTCATATAAGATAAATATAATGAGCGTCAAAGAATTAAATTTTCGTATCCACGAAAATTTCAATGAAAATTTTGAAACATTTTAAATTTCAACGGAAATTAAAT
>QANT01008436.1:15092-27952 GCA_003254885.1 Purshia tridentata | reverse complement strand
TCTACAGTAACAAAATGTAGCCACCATGACTTCATGTCTGTTAATTCTCCTCAAAAGCAAGCATCCAATAGTCAAATGTCTCTTAACTGGAGGAAAAAAAAAAGGCCAATCAATTCAAAGTATAAAGAACTGGAACTGATTATATGCTAAACAAAAATTCAACATTTCTTTTTCACTTATAAAATTTGGCAAGAAACAATTTCATAAACAACAATCACCAACTAATAAGAATATATTCAAACCATGTTAGAAAAAAACTTGAATTATTATGGAATAATCACAATATATACCACCATAATTGTGTGAAAAGCAAGTTCTAAAGAACTATAAATAAATGCAAAGATACATCCTTAGCCTATAATATCTAAATCCTAGGTAAATTTGTTGACAATAGCCGCTTGAAACTTGACATTTATCACTTTTGGGTTGTGGCCAGCCTATATGTAACAATTGCAAACTTCACAATTTTTGACACAAATTAACCAGCCATATGAAACATGAATATAAAAGACTATATACTCAAGTGGTGGTGGTAGTTCATCATTTTATTTTAGTATGAGTCATGTTCAAAACCAAATGCACATGTTCTTTTTCAGACTTACTGTTTAAACCACTTAACTAATCAATTAATTACTAGTCCTCAACGATTAAGAAAAAAAAAATACCAACCCAATAATCCAATAAAAGTAGTAGTTTACCGATGGAGAAGGAAGATTTTCATGTTCGCTAGCAACTATCGTCCTTCAGCAACTATTTCCCCAGATCCAGTCCAATCTAACAAGTTGCACTTGTTTTGTGAGTTACTATTCACACTATAGAAATAAACAAGGCAAACATAATATTAGTCACAATATTCTATTAATATGTCCACATTCATATATATATATATATATAAATATTTATATATAAGGCAACTACGGCAACAACTTTACCAAAGGAGAAGACTCATTGTCCTGTTCTGTAGTTTGTTGACCCTAGAAATACATAAAGTATGGAATCAATTAGTAAATGAGTTNTACATAAAGTATGGAATCAATTAGTAAATGAGTTATAAATGTATCTAAATCAATTGAAGATATACTTTTCACTAAGCAAAGTTGATCAGTTACATGCCTGAATTTTTTTTCTGCATTAAGATTATCACTATAAGTCTCTAACTTAGGAAAAGCCCCAGCAAACAGAATTTCTGTGTAAATCGTAAATAGAGCAATAAATGTGTGCCAGCACAAATAATTGAAGATGTACCATCCACCTACAAGATGCTGACAAAGGATGCAAACAACAGCACTTTTAACATGCAAATGAGTTAAAATCCATTTGACTGCATCTTTACTGCAGGTTTTTAAGTTTCCAGTGGGATAGAATGATCTCTAGACAAGGTCCAGCCATATTTAGGTCCCTATAAAAATAGAAACAGTACGTGAAAGACAGGTTTTAATTAAAACTTCCACTAGAAAATGATCTCTAGTACCTAGCACAACACAAACAGTAAAAGACAAGTTTTTAAGTTCCACTTGGGTAAAAATACTCACTAGACAATGGTCCAACCATGTTCAGGTGAATCAAATCCTTGGCTTAACAGAATGGCTGTGTGGGCATAAATAAGGAAAGACAAGATTTTGCTAAACAATTTATTATAGAAACAAAAGAAATGTAAATTGAAAGAAAGGCATTTTGAACATAATTCCCAGTGCAGAGACAAAATGGAATCAATTGTTCTGATACAAAGTTACAAACACACAAATGGGAATGAAAAAAAATATCAACAAATTACAAGTTCTAATATGGCATAAGAGTACTACAACTACAGCAAATCACCGTATTTTCATGTCAAACACAAAAGTTTAATGCTCAAGGTCTGAGATTTGAATTCCATGGTAATTGAGGACAACATAAAACTACAAATCAGTTCTAGTAGCAAAAACAAAGCGCAAACAAGAATCCGACTAGGTGACATCTCTCTCAAGCTTTCTCTCTTGCAAATATAAACATTTATTAAACTAGGAAATCAGCTGGGTCAATTCATAAGCTAATACTAATAAAAAAAGGTAGAAATTAGGCCAATTCATTCCCAAAATTCCACTGAAAGAAATATGTAAATCAAATTAAAGCAGCAAGCTTGAACCCAAAAATTTTAGAATTAACATACTCAGAGACCCACATATGAACACAGATAGGGATATATAGAAGAAAAAAGAGGACAAACCTGTTAATTAGATGAAAGAGCCCACATCCCTAACGTCGCCGAATACTTTCTCCACATATCAAACTACATATAAAACTAAACCCATTGTCAATTAGAGCCATAGAGAAATTGATTGCTAAGAAAACCCTAACCCTAACCCAAAATCAAAATACCCATGGAAGAGAAATAGGGGGAAGGAAGAGGAAAAGCAAGACAAATAGAAGAAGTAAATCGCTTACCCATGGCTGGATCATGTGTCCTACAGGCTTTATAGAGGAAGAGGAGGAGAAATTAAGAGAAGAGAAGAGCGAGTGCGATCGAGAGAGCTCAGAGAGAGCTGGAGTGTGTCGAAACCCCAAACCCATCAGAATGAGCTTTCCACTTCGAGTGCGACCTGCTGCCATCGACGACGCCAAGCTCAAGTGGAGAAGTATTTGGACAGATTGAGTGAGTTAGAGAGTGTGTATGTGAGAAATCGTTTCTCCGTAGAGAGGAAGAGAACGGGAAAGTTAGAGTTTTGGTAAAAGAGTCTTGGGATCTAAAAAATAAAACAGAGCGGGAATTTGCCCGCGCCTAAAGGAAATCTTGTCATAGCGTTTTTTTTTAAATAATGCTATAATTATTTTAAATATAATAGCACTATTGAAAAAGTGCTATAATTAAATGCTATTATTGTCTTCTTTTGTTGTAGTGAGCCCTCATAGGAGACATTGCAAAACCATAATCATCGTCATTATCAGACACTCAATTTCATCAATTAAGCTTTAATAATCCATAGGGTTTATGTTTACCTTAATAGGAATCATATTGGGATTAGGAGTTTAGGACTCTAAGTGACTAAGAAATGATCTTTTAGACGACTGTAAGAACCCAACACCATAAATGACTGAACAAGTGCTAAAATAAGACTAACAAACCACATTTATGGCCTAAATCCAACTATTATAAAGTTACAAAAGATCCTTGGCTCAATACATGTAATCATTGTAAAGTAAATAAATACTAGTACCTCAATCAATTACCATGGACACTTGTCATAAACCAAAATGCTTTGGAGGTTAACCAAGTGCCATTGCATAAGGGGCCCTCAGATTGTTATATTACTGTTATGTCTTCAACTACTCAAAGACTTTATAGTCAGATGAATGCCGTTTAGGAAGCCATGTGTGCTTTTTTACTGATTTTTCTTGGAACTTTGATGGTGAGAAAATCAGGAATAACTGGGAGGATGGAAACCCTGGTTCTTGGGGCGCTAGCCCACAGTATCAAGTGAGTAGTTCATGCATGATTGGCCTCAGTTTGCAAAGAGATGTAGCTCTACTCTTTTTCTATGTTAAGTAACTGTAATTTTTGGTTTTCAGCCAGGAGGTCCTCCTTCACGGACGTATGAAGCACCATCTCCTGGTTCTGGCTGGGCTAACACTCCTGGTGGAAATTATAGTGAAGCTGGAACACCACGGGATAGTAGTTCTGGTTATGGTACAACTTGTACTTTCTGTTTCTTTAAATTTGTGTGAACACCTATTTTTCATTTTTAAGATTTCCCTTTAGTTTGCTTTCCTTTTTCTTCTTAGAGTCTATTTCTGTCCCTGTTGCAGCAAATGCTCCAAGCCCTTATTTGCCGTCAACTCCTGGTGGGCAGCCTATGACACCAAACTCAGCATCCTATCTTCCTGGAACTCCTGGAGGGCAGCCAATGACACCAGGGACTGGTGATCTGGATGTAATGTCTCCTGTTATAGGTTTGAGTTACAGTTTTTTTAATAATCACTAGCATAATCATAGTGTTGAATTCATGGTTAATCCATCCACATCCAGGGACCTGGGCAAGGTTCAAGTCTTATTATCTATTTGTGGCCATTAGATGGGTGTTTGACTCTTAGTATTCCCTTATTTGGTAGTCTTCTAATGTTGTCTTTGTTTAATTTTCTTAAGTTAGACTAGCAGCTAGGCTGTGGTGATTTCTGATTTCTTTAGATGTTACATGCCTGTCGTTGCTTCCTTTTTTTTTCTTTTTTCTTTTTTTTTTTTCTGTGCTCCTCGGTTGTATACCCCTGTGTACTGGGACACTTTCTTTTTTGTTCATAAAGTGGTATACATATAAAAAAATATTGTGTTTCTTATTTTGATGGATAATGGAAGGAATATATTGTTACAGCAAATTTAAATTCAACATATTTATCCCCTGCTCAGTTGGATTGGCTAGAGTTCTATACCCCTATATGAGTTTTTGTATTTGAATCTAACATCTTCTACCAGGTGGGGACAATGAAGGACCATGGTTCATGCCAGAGATGTTGGTCAATGTACGCAATTCTGGAGAGGAAACTACTGGAGTTGTCACAGAAGTGCTCTCGGTATGTCCTTAAATCATGTTCTTATTTTTCACATTTCTTTGATCACAAAATACAAAGATATTTGAACCTGCAACAAATGTGAACATTAAGTGATTTTGTGATTCTACAAATAATTAAACTAGAAATAATACATTCAATTGCAACTCCTGTTAGTGTTTTTTTGGGCCGTTAATTCAACTCCTGCTGAGATATGTTGTAGCTGGGCCAATAGATAGAATAATAGGTGTATGAAACTGCTTTGGATTGTCACTTGGGGCCCTCTGTAAGTTATCTATGAATTGCCCGTTGGAGTTTTCTGGAGAGAAAAGAAAGCTGGTTACATAAATCACGAATGATGCAGTGGGGCACTGTGGCCTTCACCGTTAGTTTTCCGATCCAATTTCTTGAAGTGCATGTGCTGCTATATTTATTTTATTCTAGTTGATTTTGCTCGTCTATCTATCTCCGAAGTAGATACTAACATTACTGTTTTTAATCACAGCAGCTGTGCAATTATTTTAGATACTAAGAACACTGTTTCATGGTGCAGGATGGATCCTGTAGGGTAGCTCTTGGGTCGGGTGGCAATGGTGAAATTGCAACGGCATTTCCTAATGAAATAGAGGTAGTTGTACCGAGGAAAAATGATAAGATCAAGATCATGGGGGGAGCATTACGTGGTGCCACTGGCAAGCTGATTGGCGTGGACGGCACAGATGGAATTGTCAAGATAGATGACACTCTTGATGTTAAGATATTAGACTTGGCTATTTTGTCAAAGCTAGCCGTATCATAATTTGGTGGGAACAAAATCAAAATTTATTGTAAATTAGCTTTAAAATAACTACAGGGATCGAAAGTTACATTTAGCCTTCAAACTAACTAAATGTATATGTTATGAGTAAATGACTCTAGTGCTTAGTAAGTTGGAAGTGTTTTAACTATCGGCCTTCATTATTATGACTTTAAAAAATTTTCATTATTATGAATTTATGATTTCATAAGCTTCAAGTAGGCCAACCTCACCGGTATCACATCGGCTACGCCTCCCACTTAAAGAGCAGAGCTTCATCCAAACGTCTCTCTTCCCGTATGCCCACAAAAACCACATGGATCTAGTCCCAATCGGCCCCACCAAGGCCTTGGAATTTGCAAACAGAAACTGGACTTTACAATCCAATCCCAATTTGATAATATACTTCTCCATAGCCAATTGGTACATGGTGGTGTCGTTGACCAAACATGGAACGAGTTAGTTTCAATACTTTCAATTTTAATGCCCACCCTAGTTGCAATTCAAGATACGACCTTCATTTTTTGCTAATCCAGTACTTAAAACTTCATTTTTGCCTCAAATAAGGAAGAGGGGAAGGGTCAGATGTGGGCGTGGTATGCTTCCTCCCTCTTCCTTTTAGTTTTGGTTTTTTACAACAATTTTTTAATAGTAATTGAAAGTGCAATTGATTAATTTTGGATGAAAATTGTAATGTACTTTACTGAATGTCCTTCTTTTGACATAAATAAAAGTTTAATTATATCCTCAATTGCTAAATTTCTCTAATTTAAAACACTTGTCGAAATTACTCTTTTAATATATTTTTCAATATAGGGGAGGAGGGGACCTCTCAAACCTTAACGAAATATTAGGCCGGAACCACAAACAGTTATATCTAGGTTCTGGCGTGTGAAGGAGGATTTAGCTCTAGACAGGAACTTTTGGAGGAGGCTAAGCGGCTTTGGGATGAGTTTAATGGGCTAACAACACAGCTGCAAGTTGATTGTAATTATGCTTAGTTTCTATTCAGTAAGTTATTTCAATCCCGAAAAAAAAAAACCTTAACGAAATTACTTTTAATACGTTGCATGACCAGAACACTTTTTTTTAGTTTGACAACTTTCATATAGATCAGTTGTGGCTTGCATGAGTTCAAGCCAATCTTTTGAGATATTTTGGGTTTGAATTTGGAACCAATTAAAGTTAGGGAGGTGAGCTAACTTGCGCTTCTTCTGTTTTCGAGACTTCTTGCAACCACAACTCATCAAACTCATGTACACGTTTCCAAATCCCCAGTCCAACCATTGAGAGTACTTTTTCCGAGGCCAATGTACTATGCATGTCAATGGCTCACATCGATCTCATTGAGTTTCCTAGATTTTCAATGATGTTTTAAAGAATTGTTTAGTATTTGGTTATTAATGTTTCAAAGAATTGTTCAGTTTTTGGTTATTTCTGTTCATAGTGTTGACAATGAATGGTATGTCAGATCGATACTGTATTGTTTGGATATTACCGGGCTAAAGGGGGAAATTTGTTTCTTGGACAACAATCATTATGGGAATTTTATGTATTACTTCACTTCTAATTAGTTTTATGCATCTGACGTGTGGTCTTGTGATCGAAAAAAATAAGTTTATCAATTCATAATACAACAATAATAGGAATACAATAACAAACGGCTACAATAGATATTGAGCTAGAACATAATTGAAATCCAAAAAATAATAAGCCACCATCAAACATATATAAGAGCCATCCAGTCCGTCCAAGAAATCAGATATATCTCAAGTGGCTGGATCAATTTGATGGGGGTGGGGAGAGGAATGGAAAGGTTGGGATTGTTGATGGAATATTAGTGGGGATTGAAGGGATTGTTGTTGGCAAAGTGGGGAGTGGGTTGGCTGGCAATGGAGGTAGTGTTGTGGGTAATCCTGATTTTGGCAAAGGTGGGATTTGAGAGCTTGGTAATGGTGGCAGAGTTGGTGTCTTTGGTAGTGTAGGCAATTGGGTAGAGGGCAATGGCGGCAAGGTGGCCTTGGGCAGTGTTGGTAGTGAGGGCAATGGAGGTAATGTGGACTTTGGCAGGGTTGGAATTGTAGGCACTGTCAATGCTGGGGGTGGAGCTGCTGCTGTGTCCAGAAGGTGACGAGCTGCGAGGCTCATATGGGCGGTTGAGATTGACAACACCGCCACCATAGACACAATGAAGAGAAGCTTGGGAAAAGCCATGGTTGAGTTTAAGAAGCTGTGCTTTGGTAAATCTCTCTTGAAATGGCTTTTTGTTTTTCTGAAGAAGCAGACAGTCTGAATTGGCCTTTTATAGAGAAAATATGTAGGAAGACTATGAGGACTTGGAAGCATCTACATGAGTTTGATGAGTTGTAGTTGCAGGAAGTGCGAAAAAGAACTAGGTAGCTCACCTCCCTAACTTAATTGCTTCCATATATATTCAAAACCCAAAATGGAATGGCTTAAACGCAAGTCTCACGCAAGGCTCTGTGGTTGAACACTTGGACATAGAGAAGAAAGTTCATGTTATGGCTTGTACTGGTTTAGGTGTTTGAAAAATTTAATTCATAACTATATAGGAGCTGCTAGGTGAACAACTCTGGTTCTTTAAAATACCAAAGTCAAATCTCAAATTAATCAGCTGATATCCTTTCCTTTATCATTTTAGTATGAAGCGGGAAGCCAAATCTCTTAGTTAAACTATTATTAAGAGTGGTTCTTTTTCAATCATGATGATAAAGATATAATTTTTTCTTTATTATCTAGAACTTTTAGTTGGAAAAGATCGAACTCTTTAGGATGGAATTTCTGAAATTTTGGCCAAAGATGCCTTTTAGTTTTATATACATAGACTAACAGACAAAAACGCTCTACAACTATTAATTAGTAAGTTGATAAGAAGCTAATCACTCACTTGGTCTCATCACATGATGTAATATCATAATCAAAATCGCTTATTTTTTAAACTCCACTTTAAAAATTATTCTTGTAAAAAAATCCACAATCAAAAGTCATTTAGACATTTGATTATAATAACAACCATTTATATGCTTTTATATATCGAAAACAATATTCGTCTAATTATTTGATCTCATAGTTAGATGACTAAATGATTTCTAATTTAGTTTTTAATATTGATCTTTGAAGTGGGGCGTAAAAAATAAACGGTTTAGATATAAAATTAGTCATGTAATAGGCCCAAAAGAGTAATTACCTTCGTTTTTAATTTACTAACCAGTTATTTTTAGAGCGTTGCTAGATGACATAGATATTGATTATTAAGAGTGGTTCTTTGTTAATTAATCAGATAAGAAAAATATCAATTTTATCCTTGTTATATATGTGATGCTTCTAGTAACAAATAATAGCTAGAAAAGATGTTATAGATTTTCACACTTTTCCCTTTTTTCTTTCTCAATTTTTTTACCCTGGAATCATGGAGGGGCGAGTCTGACATGGATTTCACAATATCATGAATCCAATATAGGAAAGTTGGGAAAAAAAAAAAAGAATTAAATTTTTTCTCTTCATTTTTTAATTGCTTAAGTAAAAAATCCAACATTAGTACAGCCCAATCATTGTCCGATTTGCAAGATTTGCATCGAACAACTGAACAAGTACGGCACTTTCTCTTCTAATATTCTCAACGTGGTTGGCACCGTTATCAACATGTGAGATACATATGAAAGAAGAAGAATGTAATATATTATTTCCAAGTTTAGGATTATCACTTGCTTGGTACGTGGTGTTATTTGATGTGTAAGTTTTTCTAGGCTACAACTCATGCTCCACACATTATTAGATTGGAATCCATTCGCTTTGGTACCAACTCTAGATGTCTGGTTTTTTGTTTGTCTCTAACCCTGGCTCATGGAACTGCATGATGTTTGTGTGCAGCAATATTTCTCAGATAGACAGAGATCGACTATATTGTTGGGAAAAAACCATGCTAATGGGGCATTAATTAATTAATATCCTTATATTTTTTGTCGGACAACTCATGGGCTTTTAATATATTGCTTCACTTGCATTTGACTTGTGGTCTTAGACACTTAGCTAGTAATCGAAAATAAAGTTTATCAATAATACACCAATAACAAGAATACAATAACAAACTGCTACAACAGATATCGAGTACATATGTGAAACCATAAACATAACAGAATCATGAAAAATAATATCCTCACAAGCTCTCAGACGCAATCACACAAGTATAGATAGACTAAATATAATAAGCCAGCATCAAACATACAGCACATCCAAGCTAAAAGAAATTAGATGCTTGTAGTAAGCAAATTAAATCATGACTAGACAGTGATCAATTTGATGGGGGTGGAGAGAGAGATGGAATGGTTGGGATTGTTGATGGAATAGTAGTGGGGAGTGGGTTGGCTGGCAATGGAGGTAGAGTTGTGGGCAATGCTGATTTTGGCATAGTGGGGAGTGGAGGCAATTGGGTAGAGGGCAATGGAGGCAATGTGGGCTTTGGCTGAGTTGGGACAGTTGGAAGTGTAGGCAAGGGGGTTGAGGGCAGTGTTGGTAGTGAGGGCAATGGAGGCAATGTGAGCTTCGGCTGAGTTGGGGCAGCTGGAAGTGTAGGCAAGGGGGTTGAGGGCAGTGTTGGTAGTGAGGGTAATGGAGGCAATGTGGACTTTGGCAGAGATGGAATTGTAGGCACTGCCAATGCTGGGGGTGGAGCAGCTGCCGGTGTGTCCAAAAGGTGGCGAGCCGCTTGGCTCATATGGGTGCCTGAGAGTGACAACACCACCACCAAGGTCGACAGAGTGAAGAAAAGCTTGGGAAAAGCCATGGTTGAGTTTATAAGGAGGTGCTTTGGCAAATCTCTTGAAATGTTGTTTGTTTTCTGAAGAATAAGGCAGCCTCTATTGGGTTTTTATAGAGACAATACGTGGGAAGAGACTATGAGGGCTTGGACTTTGGAAACATGTACATGAGTAGTTTGATGAGTTGTGGTTGCAGGAAGTGTGGAAAACAGGAAAAGCATAAGTTAGCTCATCTCCCTAACTTAATTGCTTCCAAATTCAAAACCAAACTAAACTCAAAAGAATGGCTATTATCTAACCTAACCAAAGAGCACCAACAATATCAGGGACCCACATCAAGTTATGTTGTTAGACATTTGGACATAGCTAAGAAAGTCCATTTGATGGCCTGAGCAGTTGATCTGCATGTCATTATGTGTCACACGTAGGATATATATAATTGATCATCAGTTTGGGCATTAGATCGATGCCTAGCTTGAAAATTTACTCGCTGACATTAAATTTTGATAGCAAATTTACACTCATGATTTCTGAATATGGAAATTAAAACATGTAATTTTATGGGTCAATTAAGTACAACTATTTCGTTTTTTTCTTTTTCTTTTTCTTTTTTATAAACCGGATGAGGGGAACACATGCTTCAAACTTTACCTTGTAAACATTGTTGTCTAATTACCTTGTTGTAAGTATACGCAAGTATATATAGTCAAAACTAGAAATAATGCCCGCACAATGCCGCGGGTTTTAAAACCTTATAGAATGTGTAGAGAGTTTATGAAACTTTAGTGGAAAAAGTTTAAAATATGTATAGAAAAGATAATGTCATTTACTTATATATATATAAATCTAAATATTGACATTAATAGTTTATTTAGAATATTTAAGTTACAAAAGGTAGAAAGGGAGCAAGAGGAAAAAGGGAGGGAAATTACCAAAAAAGGGCTCATTTAACCCCAATATTTCACAATGGCAAACAGATCAGAAAAAAAAAAGTTGTGAGGGAGGAAAGAAGAGATGGCATGAAGCCTAAAAAATCAAAAAGGTAAAGGCGTAAATTACCAAATCGGGCCCAATGTACCAACTCTAATCACAATAGCATGCATTGGCAACCAATGTAAAAAGCTAAAAATTTGGGGCAAAACGTACTTTCCCCTACGAATAAATAGTATGAATAGTGAATCCTCTTTAACACTTATATTATATAAAGAATTTTATCAAGAAACTATTGATTTATTTATTTATTTTGTGACAAGTCACCTGAATTTGATGTCCTTGATGAATATTCCACAAAATACATCTAACAGAATTAATGATCAATGCCGGCTATCGATCAATTGTCAAATATAAATTCGGAAATACTAATGAAGCATATGTTGTGTTAGCAAATATACGAAACACAACTTGTGTTGTACTAATTTAGGTTAAGATTAGAACTAACGATCAGATCAAAATCAGTGAGGAAGACATAGCTTCGTACCAATCCCTGGCAAAATGGACCTACCAATGACCACCTTCAATGCCCTCTTTAGCATCCCAATCCCTTCATTTCCACCACCCAACCCTTGAACCCACAGCACATTCTTAGTCCTCCCACCCACTGTCACCATCTCAGCCTTCACCACCCTCCCTTTCACAGACTTGAGTGCCCTTGTCATGTCCGATATCAACCCTGGCCTATCCTCACAAATCATTGTAGCCTTCACAAGCCCTTCTTTCTCTCCTTCACATTGTTCCATACTCAACTTGTCAACCCCACCCGGTAAAACGCACTCGTCTCTCTCACCACGACCACATGCTGCTTGAACCTCTGCTACTGCCTTCTTCAGCTCCCTTACCCGACCGACTGTCTCTGAAAGCACAGAAGCCTTGTCCATCTGTACTTCATGAAATATGTAACGAAAGAGAAATCACTCTTGCGAAATATATATCTAACATGTTATGTTGTCAGATTATAATATATGAGGACCGTAAATTCAAAATCTTGCATGGCAAGAAATTAAGATTTCCCTTTTGTGGGAAGTGAACCTATTTATGTGTTCAACTGCATGTTAAGAGTAAAATTACTTTGATTAAGTTTGGGAGGATGCTACGAAGAGTGGCAAATTGACCATTGATTCGCATCCTTCGTCTTCTCTCTGAGTCACTGTGTTTCTTGGCGGCAAGTAGTTTGGCTTCTGCCTTTGATTTTGGCTTAAACAAGTTTTTGCAGTAGATGGTGTTCATAATTGGGTTTACTCCTTGGCCTTGGGGAAAGCATTGCTTCCGATAATAACTTTGGATGGGCTGCATATCTTGCTCTGACTACCCACAATTACCTGCCTAAAACAATGTAACACCAGAACATCATGTAATTTGAAAAACGGAACAATATCAACTCTTAAACAGGAAGTAAATAGAACAGAACAAATATAGAGATTTGCACACAAAGGGAGAGATGCTACCTTTTTAAATTATTTTGGATACAGTAGGGATGCTACCTTTTATTTGTAGAAAACCATGAAAGAATAGCAGAAATGGCTGAAAAGCAATGGAGGGAAAGACAAATTTGCCTTTTACATAGGAAATTTTGTGTAATGAGAGCTTTCTAATATGAGATTAACTGTATCTGATATGTGTATAATATTGCCCACTGAAGCAAATTAATGCTCTGATGAAAATATATTTGCATTTAAATGTGGCACATCCAACCAAATGAATGACATTTACTATTCAGGGTAGGATACGATTCCCTGCTGATTTTGTGATGTTGCAATCTTTTTTTTTTTTTT